>CM031957.1:10756328-10848828 GCA_018749465.1 Paracanthobrama guichenoti
TAGCCTGCTCACATTTTAAGACAGAATCTTACATATTCTGTGGAGAAGACAATTCCAGAATGCACCATTTTTATGATTATATATAGGCTATATCATATAAGTTAATTGAATTTCAAGAAATAACATTTTTGGTTTTAGTTTGATCTAACTTTAAAAATGTTGATACAGCATCACATCAGAGGTTAAAAACTTTTATGCAGTACTCAGAACTATCAGTTAAAACAGTTCAGCCGATCATACACAGTATCATGTTTTTAGCATAGCAACAGGCTAACCTAACATTCACCATTGAAATCGGTTGTGAATCGAATCTCATATGCAGTTATGAGTTATTTGTGTACCATGCAGTTTGAGTTGTTGCATATGTATTGTAGATCACTCCAAATCAGTCATATATAAGGTCCCATAAAGGATAGGATGCTTAGTAGTTTTTGGAAAAGAGCTAATGATTATCTAAATTTCTTAATTGCTAGCCAAGCTTGAGAATGATGAAGGCCTTTTTTGCTGACTTAATTTCCTAAACGTTCGTATTTCTGTCTCTCCTGAAAGGCCTTTTCAAGACAAACGACCTCAAACGGCTTTATATTTGGCTGCTTTAAAGAGCAGGAAGGAATTCCAGTGAAGTTCACTCTAGATTTATACTGTCTGCATGCTGACAGCCCCCCGAGGAGTTTTGTTTTGCTTCTCGATGCTCATATGCTCTACCTTTGGGCATAATTCGTTCTAACAAAACTAGTACAGGAGCAGATTTGCCCTTTATACATCAGACACACTCCAGATAAGATTATGATCGAATTGCCATTGCATGTATTTTGAGAAACATGAGGCCTGTTCAGCAAAATCAAAAAGATAAAATATCTTGGCATGGTGTCAAAAGCAAGTAGGACTAGTTTTTAGATACTAGAACTAAAAATATATTTTAAGGGTTGACATGAATTGGACCGATTATGATCACTGAGGTTTCCTGTATGCCTTCTGACAGAAATGACGAAACAGAAACACACAAAAAGAAAATTTAATTTTTACATTTTCAGAAGGCACACACTTCACTTCAAAAGGGAAAATTTGAGGTACTATAGCTAACACGGTTCTGGTGGGACACACCAACAGTAGGCATCTGTTTGAGGTCACTAATCTGTTTGTTTTACGCATGTACGGCTGGCACACACAAACACAGATGCTCTCAAATGCGAATTGAACTGATTGAGGCAGACAGGTTACATAATGACCCCTCTAATGCAAAAGACTCTGAGCCAGCAGTACAATCACTGTACACAGAAAGGAAATCGAATCCACTTTCTCATCCATTCTATTACAGAGACTGAGTGCTGAAACAAAACAGAGCTGTTATATCACTAGTATGCACAGGTTATTTAACTCAAATCAAATCCTCTGTTTTCACAAGTGCATTAAAAGTTCAATATGTCCCATGAAGCAGCTGATCAGCACTGTAAAATTTCATATATTTGTTTTGTTTTATAGTAAAAATAAAAAAATAAAGACTATTTGTTTGATTCTCTATTGTTGTGCTCTCATTACAGCCATTGTTACATGACAAAAAGTCTTTACTGTGAATTTTGGTCAAGTTAATGCAGCCTTACTGAATAAGTATTCATTTCTTTAAAAAAAAAAAAATCATATGACCTCACACTACATGTTGTACATTTATATTGTTCTACAGATGTTTAGCATTTTTTGATTTCTTCTGTAAAAAGACAGATACATAGTAAGAGTTTTCATAGTTTTTTTTTTTTTTTTTTTTTGCAATGTGCACAAGTGACCCGTGACCTTGTCTTTTCAATTTGGAATGTGGGAGTGTATTTCTTTTGCTTTTATGAGCAGTCATATAAGCTGAATGATCACATGACATCGGGGTATCCTGAGACATCAAACGTCACCTGGCACACACATACATGAACAGCCCCTTGAGAGCGTCTCTAATTGAATTGCACATCAGCTGTTCACCTGAGCCCTAAAGATAACCATCAGATAATCCAGTCCCTCCCTCGCTCTCTTTTCTCATGCATCTCTCCTGCTTTTCCTCAAAGACAGGACTTCCTGGTTCATTTCACAGGCTCTGGCCTCACGTCACGGTTGCTATGGTGACCTGGTATTAAAGCAGGGACTTATCTCAACCCCTAAGTCAGGCAACGCTCCCTCAGCACCTGATGGAAAACCTGCCTCTGCCCGCACATTACTGCTCTATTTCTACGGTCCATTTTTCCATGTTGCTGACTTCCAGACAGTGGTAATCAAACCCTGAGTTGATCTCCTTCATTTTTGTCTTCTTTTAGAGAGAAGAATTTGCTTTCAAAAGATTTTCCTTTCTCGGTTTCCATCTGGATGGCATTGTGGGTGAATGAGGTCTTGTTGGACGCAAACATTTGTCGAGCCCAGAGTGTTGTTTGAGCAGGACCACCTCACCTTGACCCCACTGCAGGCCTCCCACCAGTTAATCCAGGCCTTGTGCTGGAAGCCTGATTGAGCGGCATTTACAGATGCAAAGAGCGAAAACCAAGTTCGAACCAAGGACGATAACAATAAAGATATAGTTCTAAAAATTGCTCTCTCAATACTAAAGAACTGCAGAGTTCACACCACATATTGTTGGAATCACTTTCAGAATGATTTTATCCAGCTGATGAATGATCCATCCTGCTGTAACAAGCTCGAGCATTTAAAGTGGCAGACAAGCAAGCGCTTAGAATAAACAAAACGATATCAACCACTGGTGTGGACACTAGTATAGTTATAGTTATCGTTCTTGGTGTGAACAGGCCTTAACTGTACATTTGCCATTCAGTTATGATGCTTATAAAGAAATGCACAGGCAAAAATCATCTAAATATACATGGGAGGGTTTACAGCTGAAGACACATAGAAACACTCAAGTAGAAAAAAAGAGATCAAGCCCAAACATGTAGACACCTCTTTATGCATTACAGTAAAAAAATAAAAACAGTAAGATTGTTAGTTTACAGAAATAAAGTCACATTGTGAAGTATAAACCGGCACTGTGGTGTAAAGCCGCAATTGCAGGATGTAAAGTGCTATTTTAGTATTCTTTTATACTAATCAAAGTATTATTAATATTTTGAATTTTCACATTTTAGTGCATAAGTTTTAGTAATTTATTTATTATTTATAAATTTTTTTGTTTAGTTTTTATATGTAAATATATATATAAAAATATTTTACCTTTAGTTTGAATAATTTTTGTACTTAGACTGGAGTTTTATTTCGAAGTTTCTTAAGTTAAATTTTTTCATATTTTTATATTATATTTTAGGTTTATTTGAGTGAACAAAACAACTTTAATAGTTTTAGTTAACAATAACAACATTGATTTTGATAAAAATGTAATGATAAAATTTGCAATTCAATTATGGTTGCAATACCTTCATTATGACTTTTTTTTTTTGGAATAAAATAACTAACAAACAAGAATAAAATATAGGCCAGGATGAGATTTTATCCCTTGGTTGCAGAATGGAGGCAGATCTGATGTGGAGCAGGATTTTGGAATTTGATTTCATTGAGCGACACTTCAGAAGAAGAAACCAAGCAAACAAGCTAATATCCAGGTGCCCGTTGCTTATCATGTACAAAAACACGGATTTACATGGAAGAGATATCGTTAATCCTATCACATCTGGTGTTAAGACAAGGTGTGACACTTTACACTGAGGCAATCCTTCAGAATTAGGCGTATATCTTCATTCATCAGATCACTGAATGCGTCTAATAACCTCAAGTTTGCCCTTATCAAGCTCATCAGTCAGACATCAGCACATCACAGCCGTCCACATCCCACAGGGAATAATTTTTCATCTGCGTCTGCTCCTGTCCAGGCCATCCTCTTTCCACACCATCTCCAACTGCTCCACGGAGAAGGGGGTGAAATGCAAATCGGAGGCTTGACATTTTTGCATGTCTGAGCAAGAGAACAAAAACACCCACGCAACACTTCTGACATCAAAAAATAGCAATACAATGAATATTAGCATGTGAATTATCCTTTGCCTCTTATAACTGTTGCGTAATTCCACAATTAAAGGGATAATTTACTCAAAAATGTATATTCTGTCATCATTTTTCTCATGCTCACATCGTTCAAACCTGTATGACCTTATTTCTTCCGTGGAACATAAAATAGACACTTTGGGGCCAGAACAATATTGTTACTACCATACAGGTTGGGCACAGTGTTATTATATAATATGAAAAACTTATTTTATTTCAGCTAGTTGCCAAAGCAACATTTCTCATTTAACTCAAATAACACTGGTTTTAGAACGACCCAAGGGTGTGTAAATTATGACAAATTGTCATTTCTGGGTGAGTTAAATATTATGCAGAGATGCAACACAATGGCTTATTGAATCTTCCATCCAGATGAGACTGTTCAGAATCTTTAAACTGGATCACGTTGTGGGAGGCGTTGACGAGGAGCTTACATGGGTGCCACATTATATCCAAGTCTATCTGAAGGCATTGTAAGAGCCTCTCAAAATGGAAAGAACGGTTCTGCATCGCTGCATATTCTACTAAAAATCTGCAAGACTTGATTAATCATGTCAGTCTGACAGACGACTGCTACAATAATTTCCCAGCAGTGGCTATACGTCATATGTATCCATGCTTTTACATCTTTGGCTCATTCTGTTCACAAAGGGAAGGTTTTTTCAGGGTGATTGTTAGTAAATGTTTTCATAATGGCATCCTCATATGACCGCAGCCGGCAGTCTGTCTTTCTCTGTATACCATCTCATTCTCACCTAAAGAAGTCTAACGTTCGGTCAATCCAACAAACACATATACACACAAGCACATGCACAGCCGAGTCCTGGAAAAATGTACCATTCAGATGAGAAAACAAAACTGTGAGAGTACTGAGAAAAACTGCAAATAAACAGCATGTTAGTTGACAATTTAAAGTGAATCATTAACATATACAAGTGATTTTACCAAAGAAAACACTTCAGGATTTCAAAGTACTTCTATGGCTCCCAGGCATTAGTGCTCATGCCCACGCCATTTCCCTAGCATTGATCTGGAGCCCGGTGAGTGACAGAGAGAGAAAGAGAGCTGGATCACCACAGAGAGCAAAGCAGATGGTCTCATCCGGGCACACCAACAGCTCAGGTCAAAGCTGCCTCTGGGGGGGCCGAACATCAGGACAGGAAGTGCCAGAGGGAAAAACTTTGGCTTACCCAGAAGCATCATGGTGAGGGGGCATGTCCCAAAGGAATATTTTATTGCTCAGTGCTCTTTCAAAGCTCTGGAGATTTATTGGAGATCTCAGTTTTATTTGTTTACTTGTTTTATTTATGTATCATCTTGGTCCTAATTCTTGAGGAGAAATAAAAACATACCATCAGATTTGGACTTTTGACTGCAGACTTTGGTATCTTTTGAGACATTGCCGAGATCATCTTTGAGAGTGTTGGGCTCTTTTTCTCAGAAACGTCTAAGAAACATCTTTGCTCATTATTTGTAATTATAATATTAATATAAATATGATTCATGTGAAAATATCATATTGTTTAAAATCACATATATACATATATTAGTGTATATGATAAATGTATACATCACTTTTTTCACATACATATATTAAGATGCACAATTAATGTAGGTAATAAAAAAAAATGGGGTTGGTAAAATCTTTATTTTTTTTAAAACACTCTTGTGCTTACCAAGGATGCATTTATTTGATTACAAATATGGTAAAAATGGTAATATTGTATATTATTACAATACAATTTAAAATATCTGTTTTGTATTTTAATATTATAATTATATTTTAATATATCTTAGTGTAAAGTTTTGAAGTCTTCAGTGTCACGTGATCCTTCAGAAATCATTCTAATATGCTGATTTGCTGCTCAAGAACTTTTCTTATTATTATCAATGTTGAAACTGTGATACATTTTTCAGGATTCTCTGATGCATAGAAGTTTAAAACAGAATTTACTTCACAAATAGAGATCCTTTGTAACATTATAAATGTCTTTACTGTCACTTTTGACCAATTTAATGCATCCTTGCTAAATAAAAGTATTAATTTCTTTACAAAAAACAAAAACCCTGACCCCAAACTTTTGAACAGTATATAGGTTGGTATCCGAACCCGGATTCTTTTGTTCAATATTGTATCAAGTTATACACTTGCATATAGCACATACACTTGTACAACTCTGCACATTGATGGCTGTGAAAGCTGAAACATGCTGCCAAGGTAGGAAGGCATCAAGGCATGTCTGAATCCAATGAAATCTTCACTTCCTGTTTCCTAAAGCCAGGGATACACCAAGCCGATGTCAAAGAACTAGCAGTGACAAAAGCTGACTGTGTTGTGGCCTCTTGTCGGCTGCATCTAGACCTAAAAGCTGAGCTTGAACACACCAAAAAGGACTAAAGGTAACTGTCGACTAGTATGTGTGTTCTGCGCCTGCATGCAAGTAAATAAATAGCTATCTATATCAGCAGGAATCGATAGTCTATTTTGGTCATTCAAAAGGGAAGACTGGGAAGGGAAGGACTGCAGATATGCAAACCGTAAACAATGTAGCGCTTGCTTACCATTTTGAATATCAATCATGCCGATCACTTTCTTCATTACAGTCGGCTCATGTTATTATGAAAATATTTGTGCATTCGAATGCTCAGGTAAGATACGTAAAATTATAACAGTCTTCTGTCTGCACCATCTTGACTTCTTTGCTTGCTTTCATCACTTTCGCTTTTATTCTTGTGCACTGACGCAGCTGAACAGCCAGAGTTCTCTCGCTCACCGACGGCCCGACGATGACTCAACATGCTGAATTGGCCCTTACAACTCCGACGGCATCTGACTAGGGTCAACGGTGCAGAACACACTGGAAAAACTATGCTGACCGAGGCTCAAAAAAAATGACCCGACATTGCTCGACAGCCGACCGTTGGCTTGGTGTGTCCTGGCCTAATGATGCCTTCACCTGATCGATTTTTGAAGGCACCATAGATGTATCTTTCGATGTGCCTTCGGTATCCCACAATCCTGTGCTTTATATTCTGTGACAGTTGAGCTAAAAAAATAAAGATGGCGTCTGAAAGTTGCAGTTGGTGATCAGTTTGTGTGTAAATGTACAACAAGTAGGCTGCCTAAGCTTTCAAACACAGCCGATGTCTCTCTTATCTGATACACCTCATCTGAGGTCTTGGGCTGAATCCGAAATCACCCCCTAAACTCTCAATCACAATTCCCTACATTAGTCCACCAATGCAGTTCACTTGAAGGAGTGAATGAAAACGAGTGAGCGAATTCGGACAGCCGTTGACACCGGCTATACACGCATTATTGCCGCGCAATGTTGGATAAAATTATTGCACTCGATTACATCCACTATGGTTCCAGACACCACTACAAATGGCTATCCTTTCAAATAATGCCCTATTTGAGGGTATGGGGGCAATATCGGATTCAGCCTTGGAGTCTTTACTAATAAGCTGATGAGTTGAATCAGGTGTGTTTGATTAGGGAGACATCTAAACTGTGCAGTGCTGGCAGTACTCCAGGACCAGGGTTGGGAACCACTGTCCTAGATACATACAACACACAATGCCCTACAGTGCCAGAAATAGTGATAATCTCATAATTGATGGAGCTTACATAAGTAATCCATGAGTATTTGGAGTTGATCAGAAATAATCTTAAAGTGTTAGGCAGTGATGCATCTGCAGTGTGACTCATAAATGTCAAGTTTACTTCATCTTCTTTTCTCTTTGGAGTATATTGGCTCTGCCTGTTAGTGCTCTTCCAGAAACTGCTCTCATCTGTGATTTAACAGTTATAATGACTGCAGTGCACACATGAATAATGTACACTAAACTAAAACACTAAAGGTTAAGACATTCAAGTTACTAATACGTCTAGATTTTGTGGGACTGAGGAGTCACCATCATCCAGAAAGATGTAAACGGACTTGCCCTAAAGAGATATTTCACCCCAAAATTAAAATTCTGACATCATTCACTCTCTCGTGCCTTTCCAAACCTGACTTACTTTCTTCTGTGGAGCACAAATTAAGATATCTTTACAAAAATAAAGACAAAACTTTTTTTTTTGTGAGTGATCTAATTAATAATTCATTCTTTGATACAATAAAAGTCATACATCAGTACTATAGAACAACACATTCAAAGTTGCCAACTAAACCATGTTAAAAATCAAGGCTTTTTCCCTTTCTGATATCATGTTATAGACAGTCCTCACTTCTCTTGTATGCTAGCTTGCTTTCTCAGGATCTCTGCTCCTGTGCTACGGCCCCTCTAGAGTCCCCCACCCCCTCCGGGTTCAGTTGCCCCCATTGTTCTTATGTCTGGAACGGCGCTCCTGGCTGCAAGAGACTTGAATGAGGGACACCCAACCCCCTCTACCCTTCTTCACCCACGGTCCAACTCCGTCGCCCTCCCTGAAGGTTTTTTTTTTATTATTAAAGTTACACCGTACTCTTATGATGAGGATCCAAATCTCCATGATCACACCCCCAACCCTCACATGCACACACACACACACACACACACACACACACACACACACACACACACACACACACACACACACACACACACACACACACACACACACACACACACACACACACCGTTAAAGGCAAATTTAATTTGCAAATTTTCCTGGCCCTTCTGAAATCCAGCTGCTGGGAAAGTTCATGGTCAGCTGATTGTGCTCTACCCCCTCTGTCTCTGAAGAGGATTAAACAGAGAGGAGATCGGAGAAGAAGAAGCAAAAGAGCATGCTGGCAGATCTCCAGTGCTGTGGCCACATCAGACTAAGAAAACCTCTTGATCTGCGCTAAACATGACACTGCAAATTAGGAGCAGGGCAGTAACCACCATAGACATCAAGAGGGACACACAATTTTTTTATTTGGTCTGCAATTTTGAGTATTCGATTACATCTTGGAGCTTCTCTATCATCACCATGTGTCATAGTTTTGATGACACAAGGCTTAACATCATGAATATTAATGAATTAATATATTATATCTCTTGTGGACAGTGCTGGGCAACAAACTCAAGCCCCTCTTCTCTTATATTGAAATCCTCTGCCATTTCTCTTTAAAAATTCTCGTTTTACTCTCTAATTCATGACCGGTGTTTTGTTTTGCTCTATCCTCTGCGCTTCTGCGTTCGTCAATACGCATGCGTCAAGGGTTCAAGGGTCAAGGGTAACTATTTTGCCGTAAATCGATGCATACGGCTTTCCTCTGGAATTTAGTTATTTTAGTCTATAAAAGTTTTAAATATGTATATTTTTCTTACACAAATGCGCCACTTCGCTTCAAAAGGCCTTTATTAACCCCCCGGAGCCCTGTGGAGCAGTTATATGATGGATAGATGCACTTTTATGGACTTCATGATCAACAATTGATTGCCATTATAATACTTGGATTAGCCAGGACTTTTTTTAATATAACTCAGATTGTATTCGTCTGAAAGAAGAAAGTCATATACACCTAGGATTACTTGAGGGTGAGTAAATCATGGGCTAATTTTCATTTTTGGGTGAACTAACCCTTTAAAGTTCATGTGCATGTAAAGGCAGGCATCCAAAAACTTTTGGCAATATAGTGTATGTGTGTGTGTGTGTGTGTGTGTGTGTGTGTGTGGTCAGTAAGATACTTTAAAAAAAAAAAAAAAAAACACACAATAATACTTTAGCAGGATGCATTAAAGTAACAGAAAAGACATTGATAATGCTATAAAATATTTATATTTCAAATAAATGTTGCTCTTTTGAACTTTCCATTCATCAAAACATCCAAAAATGTAATCACAGTTTCCACAGCAAATCATCATGTTAGAATGATTTCTGAAGGATTTCTGATGAGTGATGACTGAAGTAATAATGCTGAAAATTCAGCTTTGACATCACAGTAATATATTCTATTTTTAAATATATAAAAATAGGAAACTGTCATTTTAAATTGTATTTTTGTTATCAGTTCTGGCGAGTATAAACTTAAACAATATGTGAAATATAGGTGTATTGAGAGAATTTTCCCACATCTGTCATTGTCAATCATAGGAATTTGTAGGCCAGGTGAAGAATGCAGTTGACAGTTGAACGAAGGTTAGGAATAATACCATGTAAGTGAGTGAGAGAACAAAGAAAGAAAGGAGGAAGAGGTACAAAAATATTATAATCGGAAGTGTCACCTAGTGTGCTACAATAATGTTGACGGGAGACTGAAAGAAGCCTACATTTCTGTTGCAGTGTCCAATACACCCCTGCAGAGACCACAAACACCTTCAGCCCCACCTAGCACAACATACTATAGTACACAAGCCCCTGACCCATCATTTGCATTTGAATTCGACCACATGACATCACAGATAAACTGTCATCAACAAATATAACTCTTACTATAAGTGCACCATCACATCGTCTAACTAAAACTTGCTGTTACATACTTATTTATCTTCTTGACAGTCGTAAGTCACTCTCACTCTTATCACTCTTAGATATCCTGAAAGAACTTCTAGAGCTTAGAGCTAATAACAACATACAGGACGGAAATGCTTTGTTAGCAAAACAAAAACAGGCAGCACACCATACTTCTCACATTTTAAAGTGTGATTATCACAGACTCTCTCACACCAAGACAATATTCCCCAGTCATCAAGCCATATGCATTACAATATTTTGCACTTTGCATCTAAGATGGATATATCCTAATTAGGGGTGTAATGATACCCTCATGTCACGATTCGATACATATCATGATACTGAACTCACAATACGATATTATTGCGATACTCCAAGACATATGGCAAAAGGTTAACAAAAAATATACTGTTGGTTAAAATGCTAGATTTGGCATTACATTGGGGGTGGAAATTAACAGACTTCGATGTGGTGCTGGTAACACGATGCACAGGACAATGGTGACACCAGAATTAAAATATTCATGTTTCTGAAGCTGAAAATAAAGAATTATTTTAGACAAATATGCTTGCACTCTGTCACTACTACATATATTTAAAATAACGTAGGCCACTGTTTACTGGTGACATAAGACATTTGGCATTATCAGGACCCACAAATATTCCCACACTGCATTATTATACATTATTTAACATTATATATAGTAGTTCAATGTAGTACTGACACTAAAACTCTTGGACTATCACTATTGTCACCATCCACGATACATATTGTTGCATTTTTGTATTGTGATTTATTGTAACACGATATATCGTTACTCCCTAATTCTAATCATGATTAAATTCGTGTGATGTACCTCAGACAACATTAAACAAATACTAAAGATGAAGTTAGAAACATAATTTATTATTTTTAGCGTGTTAATAAGTACGCAAACTTCAAATAGACAAACTGATATAATATTTATATGTAGGGATTATATTATCTCCACAAAGACAAATCAGCTAAAAAGTGTAAAATAATTATACCGTGCCTATAAAGAAACAACATCTTCACAGCTCCATCACATTCAACAGCGTTCTCTTATTTGAATTGCTTATCTTATCTTTCCTGCCACTTTCCAGTGAGTTAATATACTTGGCTGCAAACGAAACCAAGGACAAAAACAGCTCACTGTTGTATTTTTCAGATTTCACACAGATAAAGTGCTCAGACAGCTCCAGATATATTACAACAGCATTAGACCACAGTCCACCTCAAAGAACAATGGTGGCAAATCAAAGCCATGGGGTCAAAGTTCACATTTTTACTGACCACTGCTAAACAGTGTCTAATCAAATACAATTTGACCAAAACAAGCTCCTTGATATGACCTTATGCCTCGGGCACTGAGTGCAGATAAACATTAGCACGCAAAGACATAATTAGGATCACAAGCTTACAAGAGTGCAGTGGTTAAGACCTAGTTCCTACCTTCTGTAGGCTTGTAGGGTTGAGTTGGGTTTTGTCAATGATTTTTATTGCAACCTGAGAAAACACAAGGTTAAAAAAATAATCAGAATGCAGCTAACACATTGACATGACAACTAAATTGCATATAAAAGGATCATTTTCCAGGTGATTGCTCCTTTTATATGCAGCTAATTGTGCACACCTCAGAAGGTTGATAACATAATTGCTTTTGGTCAAAGTTTTGAAAAAACTGGATGAGCAAATGTAAAGCTTATATATTAGCATTTAAATATAATATATATCATATATCAATATATATATAAATCATAATATATATATCTCATATGTTATCTGGCTCAAAAAGTCTGGTCACAAAGTAGAACGACTTAACCAAGAAGCTTTACCTTATAGTGAATCAGCCTTGTGAATCTTTATTCATTTAATTTCCCACATTAATATAGTAATCTATGGACATCTTACCTCCCTGCCGGTCAAAATATGACGTGCCAACTTCACTTTGGCGAAATTGCCCTTGCCGATGGTCTTGAGCAGCCGGTAGTTGCCGATGTGAGGCAGTTCGTCCGAGCAGGAGGCGATGGAATTCCGGCAACGGGCTCCGAGTGAGCGATTTGACCATCCCGAACCCTTCTCTGAACGACTGGCTGAGAGAGAGGTATGCTGGGGGTTAAAGAGAAAGTGTTACTAATGACCAAGATCAAAAAAAAGCAATGTTATTTTAGTGTAGAATATTCAGCATGTGAATTCATAATCTAGCAAAATGTAATTAAATTCAGTTTCAAGAAGTTCACCCACAAATGAAAAATCATCATTGTCATCATTTACTCATGTTGTTTGTTCCAAACCTGTATGACTTATTTTCTTCAGAAAACATAAAAAGATATTTTGAAGATTTTGAAGTTGTGGTCTATACAATGAAAGTCAATAGGATTTAAAACATTGGACCTCATTGACTTTCATTGTTTGAAGAAAAAACCAAAAACACATTGAGACATTGATTTTTCAAAATATCTTTTGTGGAAATTATTTAGATGGGTGCACTTAACTGTTGTTATAGTTAGCTAAAACTTGATTTAAAAAAGCTAAAATTAAATAAAATATTAGATTAGATGAAAAACCTAAACCTAAAAAATAACTTTCAAATAAAAATTAAATAAACTGAAGTACTACAATTTCTTAAATTTGAAATAAATATAAATTAAAAATAAATAGAAAAATAAAATTTAAAAAAATAATAAAAATGACAAAAGCTCAAAACAAAACGACTAAAACAAACTGAAAATTGAATAAAGCTAAATAAATATATAAATATCACTAAAATATAACACTGCTTCACATCTCAACATATTGTAGGCATACGTTTTTGTGGTTTCGCCAAGAAAAGCTAAACTCTGCTTTGCTATACATTGCTGACATGTTTCATGTCTGGCTGTTCTAAGATCTTAAGTCTTAAATCTAATCTATCCAGGAATGCATTGCGACACTAAACTGCATTCGCACCTTGATGTGATGTGACGCATGTGGCATTCTTAGCCGGACGCTGACTCTATCATTCCCACATAATCAAAAAACAAATACAGAATCCATCTTATATATCTTGATTTATTGCCTTTACATTCTATATCTACAGCATAAGGATATATTACATATAGTACATCTTTAGATATAGGAGATATCTTTTCTATAGTTTCATGATCTCAAATTATAGTAATGGGAACATATCTTTTCACACCAATAAGGCCCTTTTAGTGATTCTATATCCCCACACCCCCTATTCCTAACAGTTTCACCCATTTTATGCTGACATAGACCTCATCGCCTGTCACCCACTCATCCTCCTCCACCACCGTCGCCCACTGCCCCACCCTATCCGAGCCACACACATTGATTGTTCCACTGCTGCTCTCTGTCTGATTGCCCTTGCAATTTATGAGAAAGTGGGGGCAGGGGTGTAGATGAAGAGGGTTTCTCAGTGAAAGCAATATGCCACTCAAATAGATGGTTTAGATGGGGGAAGAAAGCACATTGCTGTAGAGAACAATAAATGATGATGCATTTAGATATTCAGTTTCCTCCCACTGAGTGTTTACATGCAAAAGTTAAAAGTTTGATTTAAGTCTGAGTAAAGCTATATATTATATATATATATATATATATATATATATATATATATATATATATATATATATATATATATATATATATATATATATATATATATATATATATATATATATATATATATATATATATAGTCATATATATATATATATATAATTTATTTTTAAGTCATGTAAAAAGTCAAAAAGATCTATTATCCACTGTCAATAGTGTAGCAATGCATAAAGCACTACACACACAGAAGTCACTTTCAAACCAAGCAAATTTCTGTGTGAATTCACATAACCAACTTAAACAGAAACAACATTTTCATGGGAAAATTCTTCACCCTTATGCGAAATCCTGAAAAACACAGAGGTGATTTTTCTTTAATTCTTCAAATATTTGATTACGCATGCGTCATGTATATTTAGAGATGATGCCTATAGTTCAACAACAAAATAGGCACTCACAATGATGAAGGTGAGTCATCATTTACTCACCCTCATGTTGTTCCAAACCTGTAAGACTTTCGTTGATCTTCGGAACACAAATTAAGATATTTTTTATGAAATCTGATTTCTGTCCTTCCGTTGACAGCTACACAACTACCACTTTAACGCTTCAAAAAGTTCTTAAAGAGGTAAAACGAATCCGTATGAATTGAGCGTTTAGTCCAAATTTTCTGAAGAGACATGTTCACTTTATATGATGAACAGATGGAATTTAGGCTTTTATTCACATATAAACATTGATCAGAAAACATAAACAAGCTGCTTGACGCGCGAGAACAAACCTCTTGCGGAAGCTCAAACGTGCTGCGTAACACACGAAAATTAACCTCATTGGTTCTCCCACATCAAGCGAACTTGCTTAAGCTTCCGTTTACTGATGTGTGCGTTGATTAATGTTTATATGTGAATAAAAGCCTAAATTAAATCTGTTTATCATATAAAGCGAGTGTGTCCCTTCAGAAAATTTGGACTAAACCGTTCGATTCATATGGATTAGTTTTACGATCTCTATATGAAATTTTCTATATGGAGTAAAATTGGTAGTTGCATAGCTGTCAATGGAGGAACAGAAATCTCTCAGATTTCATTACAAATATCTTCATTTGTGTTCTGAAGATGAACGAAATTATCACTGGTTTGGAACAACATACGGGTGAGTAAATTATAGAATTTTCATTTTGGGTGAACTATCCCTTTAATTATGATTGCATAATAAATAAATATATATATATATATATATATATAAATAAGACCTGGTAGGACTATGCAGATCACAAGACTTAATTCCACATAACATAATTCTAGAGTCTCACCCCAGACTGAGACAATAGACCGCCTATCTTTCTATCTCTTGCTCGTGATAGGATAGGAGCACATGTGAAGGGGTTAGAGATGGGTCAGGGACGGGTCAGTCCATCCAAACACACATCCTGCTATTACATCTTATACTCCCAAAATCCATTTAAAAGGGTGTATGTCCTTTCCTGCCCTGTCCTGCGAAGCTTTGAATTGGGCATTGCTGCAAACCTGTTTCCTCTGTGCTGATTTCTTTCATGGTGTTTCCTTGAAATTAGTGCACAACAATGCGTTTTAGTTGTTCACAACATCCCTATGCAATATTGTGTTGATATGAGATAAAAAATGTGTGGGGAAACAGGTGTACGCCTGAGCCAGGTGTGAAGAACCCTGCCAAAACTCAAACTTGCATAGTTTCCTGTCTTGAATAGATGTTGTGCTATCCCCTTGTTGTGGCTTCCAGAATAAATACTTGCAACAAAGCTTCAGGCTTCTTAAAAACAGGTTCAGTGTAAAAGGAATTATTGACTTGTTTCCTCTTTATAAGCTTATGTTCACTGATATGGAAATAAAACAAACAATATATTAACTTCTAAAACCACTTTTTGTAACGTCTACTCAAAGATTTGCTTATCTGCCACAAAATTAAGAGGCTGCATGCATGCATGCATAAAAATAAAATTAAAAACATACAATGTAACCAGTGTAGTCCAATTCCCAAAACGAATGAGCTGGTTCTTTTAACACATAGTTCAAAAAGCTAGTTTGAATCAGTCACTGTCCTGCATGATATGCAGCATTAGCAGAGAAAGAATTTCTTTCATATGCAAGCAAAATGGACATTAAAATCAAAATTAAAATCAAATAAAGAGCTTGTAAATCAGAATCAAACTTATTCTGGAAATCTGTATCAGTACCCAGCCATGCATATTAGCTACTGTAATTAATTATCCAGCATATCATGCAATTAATTTTATAACATTTTAGCTGAATGACAGTCCTTTGACAGTTTAATTTTAAGATGGATAATTCACATGGCTGAGTTAACCGAATCAAGAGCTTGTGAATCAGAATCAAATTGAATATGGAAATCTGTATCAACATCCATTCCTGGTAATTAATTGTTATTAATTATTCAGCATATCATACAATTAATCCGATAAAAAAATTTAAGTGAACTCCAGTACTACCTTAAACGGTTCATTTTAACATAGTTATTGTGAGTTAATCAAATCAAGAGCTTGTAAATCGGAAATTAAATTGAATCTGGAACTCTGTATCAATAATATCCCACCCTAGCAATTTACTGAAATTAATTATTCAGCACATCAGAACATCATTTAAATCACATAATATGTTTAACTAAATGACTGTCCTACTTTGACAGGTTCATTTTAAAATGGATGATTCACATGGTCATTGTGAGATTCATATATTTAAATGAACACGCAATCTATTCAGCATATAAGACACTGCATCAATACCGACTCATGCCTTGTGACTGAAATGCTATTAGCCCTTCTGCTACTTGTTTCCCTTTAGTAAGTGTCTCTGCCATGAGTGAAACATCTGAATAACTAATGGTGCAGCAGTCACAGACAGGCAGCAATCCTCATGACTAGAGCAAAAGTCTCACCTTGGCACCAGATGAGAGAGCCAAACAAAAAGCCCCAGCTGAGGCCCATCTGCTAACCGCACTCCGCAACCCCCCTCCCCACCAACTAGTAACATAACCCCCTCATGCAGGCACACACACATTAGCCAAATACACAAGGAGACAACATCAATATCAGAGTTGTCAAGAGCAACTATTGGCGTGGCAACGAAACAGGGGGTGCAGCAATACTTCCACAATGACTAGCACAAAAACATGCTGATTGCGTGATTGTCGCTCATGGTCTAAACACACCCTCTTGATTCAAAAACATGCTCAGACTCAGAGTTAAAGGTTTGACTAGATAAACATTTACTTGTAGAAGCTGGTCAAAACGAAAGATAACTCCCTTGTGGTGGACAACAAAATGTATTAATTTAGGCTGACTTGAATACTGTATGACATCACTGATATACTGGACTGGATATTTACCACAGTAAACATCACCACAACAAACTAGTAGCACTGTATGAACAAGACATGCCATAGACTTAAGACCAACCAAGAAGCAAATGCTCTTTATAAAAGATGCAACTTCAATTTCAGTTTCTTTGCTTTGCTTTCTTCAACAGCAGACACAATAACCTCTTTATTCAGACCATGAGTGTCTAGGCCTAGGTTTCAATAGTTCCTCAGAAACAAGCCACCAGGCTTGTGGTTCCCCTGCCTATCTGACCTCCACATTGGATCAGCTTTCCTGCTTTACTGAGGAACAATGAAAAACCAATCCTCTTAGTGAATTTCTTTTGGCTGAAAGTCGAGGTATAATGTCCAGTTACAACTATCATTTAATGGGTGTGTGCTGTTTGTTGCTGTTGTCCCTTTAAGAATTCTATGAATTGTCTGGTGCAATATAGTTTGCACTACCTCATCGTTCAATAAAAATCTGTTTGCAAAGTCTTCATTAAATTGTCACAGGTTAAATGAAGACCGATCTGATTGAAAATAAACTTCAGCCAACACTGGGATCCTTCAGAATGATGCGCAGAGCTGTAAGGTGCGTTCACATCAGCAAAATTTTGTGGGCAAAAAAGTCCATTGTCCATTCATCGTTAGTAGTAGCGATACATGAAGCACCACTCACACATAAGTCACTTTCAAACCAAGCAGATTACTGTGTGTTTGTATATCTGTGACTGCACCTTTACTCAGGATGCACAATATATCAGTACATCAGTTATCAGCCAATATTAGAGATTTTTTTTAAGACAAAATAGTACAATGCAGTAGAATTCCATTCCATTTATCAGCTTCTCAGAATCATCCAGAATTTTAGGAATCATATTCTTATCATAAGCTCTTTTGCATTTAAGAATAATACTATCTATCCTTTTCCCTATTACCTCACGGTGACTGGAAGTGGCAAATCTCTAAACACTGAATATATGTTGTTGCTATAAAAATAATGTGTAAGAGTGAAAATCATGTAACAGATCAGCAGAGGAAGTCGAATGCGTGGACAATTACGCACTTACTTTAACAATCAGGTTCCTCTTTTGATGTTTCGACACTTCAGCATAAATTAAATGTCCACAGTAGATAACACATGAATAATTAGCGTTTCACACCAGAGATTTTTAGATGATTTAGACATCATTTAAAGTGTCTGCTCCTCTGTGAAAGTTGCAAGCTTCAACACAATTAAACAATCAACATCAACATTTGTGCAAATTTACAGAGTCTAGGTCAAGTCAAACGGGATGGTGCAATCTCATTTTCCACCCGTACCATTTTCTTCGGGTAAGCTCTTACAATGTGATGGTTATCAAGATGGCTGCAGTTATAGAACTAGTTTAACCTCACAAATGAACATGAATTCATTTTCATGTAGGCCTATGCCCTAAGATGTTCTGAACATTCTGGGCTTCCTTCTCTAGTTGACCCAGTCCTCTAGACTAGCCTTGCACAACTTGTATTTGACAGACATGATGTTTCTCTGCCCTACATGGAATCTGTGGATTCACTTGCAGGCTCTTTGTTTTGACATCATCATTCCACTCTTGTTCCATGGCTAGACCGAGAGTTTTAATAACCTCCCAGATTGGTAGACACATTTCCTATTGTGTTTGCTTTGTGTTCTTGCTCGCTATCTCATCCCGTCACATCAGCTCTCATCGTTCTAGAAAGTCTCGCCGTGCCTCTGTGTGACATGCCACACTGTTGTGTCTGTGCCGGCAGAGGCTCTGGATAACTTACTGAAGCACAAAATATGCAGATTTTTCATAATCTTCAATCATTCACGTAGCCAACCACTCCTTTTTCTTTATGTATGCTTCTTTATCTTTCAGTCTGTGACCATCTCCATTAAGTCACTGTTTAGGGATCCCTTTGTGTGTCAATAGTTTTTGCATAATGTTTAATCTGACTTTAGATGTAACAATGTGTACAGCGGATGTCTTTTACATCTCCTAAAGAACTATTTAAGACCCAAGCCAGGTAAACGGACAACTGACATCCTGACACACCTGACATGTGTATAAAGAGCTTTGGTAACAATATGAACAAAAACAAAAAGTTATGTGACAGTTTGAGGAGGAAATAGTGACAGCAGTTCTTACAAAATGTGTGAAAGCCATATTTGCAACAGTCGACATGATTGGCCACAGATAAATACTTGCTGCTGTTTGCCACGATCTTGCCACATTATGCAAAAATTTCCACCACACCTTATGGAACCAATTAATTAATTACATTTTTTTTTTTTTTTTTTTAAAGAGAAAATTCTGCCATCACTGACTTACTTCCAAAGCTATATGCCTTTTAATTTAAATTTCAGTCTTTTCATGACTGAAGTCAATTAGACTACTTTTTAATAAGATACACTTATATTCAAGTTTGCAAGTAGACAAAAGCCACAGCGTTTTATAAACTCTGTGCACAAAAATAAGATACTGACCTAGCCTTGCTACCTTGCGAACAAGTTTGTGTGTTGTTTTAATATGTCCTGTGCTGTTCAGAATGTTGTAATAAGAAGCCGGGTAACTGGATGTGCACATCATAAACCAAAGGCAACTTTTTTTTAAGCTTTCAATTAAAATAAAACCAAAAGGAAGCATAATTATGCCACGCAATAAAAAAAAAATAAAAAATAAAAAAATCAATAAATGTTATTCCAGCACAAATATGGAACCAAATATTCCAGACTGGGGGAGGGCAACAGTAAAATTTGTATAAAACTGCCCATTGATCAAGCACTAATCTGAATGTTTGTGGTTATATGACCCTGTTTATGGGTACAGCTTGGCCTCTGAAAGCTGAATTCACACTGACCATGAAAAGAAGTGGGTTTACTTCGCATCACGTACAGTGGGCCTAAGATTTACCAAGAACATTTGACACCAGGACATGAAAAACAGATCGCAAATGAATCACCCACAAATTAAACGCTATAGAAGATCTGTTAAAGCGTCCTTTTCTCCATGATCTAAATGACAACAACGTTGCAGATATAGGCTATGCCCTCAATTGTGGCGTGCCATATATGACAGTGTTTTCAGGGAGTGGCAGAAGACATTGTTCATTTAAAAATTCATGTTTTAGTCAATGTAACTGCTTAGTTTATTAATTAATTGAGACACCGTTTTATAACAGCCACACACACTACTGACAACTACAGCTCCGTAAAGATCACTTCTCAGTGCTCTTGACTCGATTATTAACGAATCTTTCTGTAGGCTCGAATCTTTTCAATAATTGGCTGAACTGGTTCGGAAAATCGATCTGACTGATTCGTTTTCTTGAGAACCGATTACTCTTTTTCGGTCCTGTCCGACTTGAAATCAGTAATGATAAGAGCATTTGGAATGGACCAATGAATTGACAAACGAGCAAATAAAATATACTTTAACCGAATAACAGAAATATCACTAATGCACACATTACTGTATGGCAACTGTATGGCAGTTTTATCCACACAAGTACAAACGTGTTTTCTGTTGTTGTTGTTGTTGTTTTTCTCTCATCCAAATTATTTGTTTAACGTCAATACAAATCATAGGCCTATTTCCTTTTTCAATGACTCTTTATGAGCTGAATCGTGGCTGCAACAAACTGAACTAGGACACACAAATTACAATAAACACCATAGTTGTAAAAAATGCATGCCAGAATGTCATAATAATTACGTGATGACGTAAATGAGTCGCTAAATATTTTTAACCATTTCTTTGAAGCGAAATGTTTCGAAAGAACCGATTCGCATAAATGAGTCTCACTTCCCATCACTACTTTTGACGCCAAACGTTCTAACCAAATGACGTAAGAAAGCTTTTAACTTACGTGGTCTGCATTCCTTTCGTTCCCAGGCTGCAGCGCTGCGCGTGAGGACATCGTCCCTGGACCTTCAGCCTACAGCAATACTGGGTTTATTTCAGAGGTCCGTGTACAGTTGCTAATTGAACCAGCACAAGACAGGAGAAGCGGTCCGCAGCCGAGCCAGTATCGCGAGGCTATCGCCGCCCTCTCCGACCACCAATACAGCGTTTTCCTTAAACAATCCTCATTTTTGGTCAAGTTTACTTGATTTTACACGCAGTGCTGATGGGATGTGAACAAAGACTTTTTAAAAAAACAACAACAACAACAAAAAAAAACAGCTATATGATGCTCATGTCTGTGTTGCTTTGGCTAGCCGGAACAATAGATCATCTTGTACTTAGCTAGACGAAAATGTCCCATCCAACAGTCCATATAACTGTTACAGTGTCTGTTTTGCAGAAATGTATGTTGAATCCTCAAGGATGCGCCGTCAGCGGCTGTAAACCACGAGACGGCAGAAAGAAAACAAAAAGCAGGACAGAAGAGGAAAAGAAAAAATGAGCTACCGTAGCATCAAACAGGGAAAAACAGCCCCATTTTTTTTTCAATGAGTCTGGCTTATCCAGAGAAAATAAACCACTCCCACGGACGCAGCGTCCCCTTCAAAGAGTCATCTGTGTACATTTCCAGGAAAACAATATATTAATAAATAAACAACAGCGGATAGCCTACAATATGAAATGCAATCTATTAAGCGTATCTCGAGCACACTCCCGTCCCAACAAAGACCGATGAGCAATATCCTTTTCTAAGAGGCAGGGAATGTCAATGTTCCCAAGCATAAAAACTGTACAGTCGCTGTAAAATGTTCATCCCCAGCAGCGTGTGACACTGGCATCAAGGAAGGACGTCAGGAGAAAGAATAGGCTGGGCAGGGCTGCGGCGGACGCTCACACACACACCCTTCCCCCATGGTCCTAAACACACTGCCTGTTCATTCATTCATGTAGCAGACCCATCGCCAGACAAACAGTCGGTGCCAAATAAATGTGCACCACTCCTCCAGCTGGTCACTGTACGCTAGTACAATCTGGTCTTGGAAACTTGATTCAGAATGCATCTGCATAATATAATAATAATCTATATAAAATATGTAGTCTATGAATGTTGATGGATCTTCTGCATTGTTAAATAAAAAAATAAAGATATGAACAATATTAAGAAATGCATTAACCCCATTGACAAAAGGTTGTATTTCAAATGAATGTATCAGTTTCCGAAAAACTATTAATTGTTTAAACCGTTTTTAACACTGATATTAATTAATAAAAAAAGTTTCAAGCACCAAATTATGATTTCTGAATGATCATGTGACGCTAAAGTAATGACTGATGAAAATTCAGCTTTGCCATCACAGGAATAAATTAAATTTTAAGATATATTAAAATAGAAAGTTTTATTATTATTATTATTATAATAATAATATTTCATAATATTATTATTTTGCAGTCTTGGCCAAAAATATTGGCAGTGACATTTTGTGCTTTGCAACGTCTGCTGCTTCAGTATTTGTAAAATCAGTAAAATAGTAGCCTTCAGTATTTGATGGATTTATTCTTTTGTTTAACAGAAATGTCTGGATAATGGATAATGTCCGGGTAATAAGCTGCCAGTATTTTTATTTTATTTTACAGATTTACAGTGAAAACAGTGATAACCATTTCATAAGTTTTAAAGGCTTTTATGTGCAAAAATATTCAACATATGCAAAGAGTCAATATTAGTGTTGATATGGTGTTCCATCATAATGGAAAATGCACAGATTATTACCAAATTGCTCCTGAGTTTAAGACTGTGCATTATTAGGATGTTTGGTAGCAAACAGAGGAAAAACACAGATAAAAAAGGAACAATACTAAAGGTCTAACTAATATCTTTGGGCTGTGATTGATTAAAGCAATATTGCTTCAGGTCATGATAGCATTATTGTTTCAGTCATAAATTGTTTTATGTGGTTTCTACTAAAAACAAGTATTATCAGCTTTACTTCATATAAGTGTTTGTTCAGTCAACTTAACATTGCTGAGTGAAACGAACAAACTGGGCAGTGGATCTGTAGTTCCCAGCGTGCTTTGCAAGGGACTGCATTGGGAGAGTAAATTTAGGGATTACTGTGTTTTTCAGTAAAGGGAAAAATGTTGTTAGTTCATGTTAGCATTTAATGTTCAGTTATGTTGGACATTTAGAGGACTTTCTGTATCATTTTGTGATTACCATTATGCAGAAGAATGGTGCCTGTGGCATATATATATATATATATATATATATATATATATATATATATATATATATATATATATATATATATATATATATATATATATATATATATATATATATATATAGTTTGTCCAATGAGTTGTTTTTGCATTTTGTTTCTAAAAATATGTTTGTTGTTATTTAATAGTTTTCCACTTACACTTGCAGAGCAAATATTAATTTAATAAGGTAAATTAAATCGATAAATGTGTTTGCCTTACATCATAAACTTTTATAAATTTAACATAACATTATTAAGTAAACTGCACATATAAATATTATGTAACAATCAGTGAAAAATTCAAATGGTTTGTATTTACTCAAAAGAAACTCAAGTAAAGCTGACAAAATTTCTTTGTTCATATAACTAAATTGTTTGTAAAACAATTACTCAGTATAGTTGCGTCGAACCACTTGATGCTGCTTTAAGTTTCTTTTATTAGTAAATGTGTTATTAGCTCAAAATTATTAAGAATATTTATTCATGAGAATATTTATTTACCAATTATTTGTTTTTGGATGCATTTTGGTGGATCAATGTTTTTTAAACAAATTAGGCTACTGGAAGAACTACACATGCCTTCACAATAATATTCAGTAAATCAATATTTTTGTTAGTTTTGTTCAGTTTGTAAAAATTAAAATAAAAATCTCCCAAAATATTTTTACTGTTCTGACAATATATCAGAAACTTGCTTCTGAATGAGCAATTGTTCATCTCAACTGCGCCATCTATTGCTTAATAGTGGGCAGTACAGTGAATTCATTAATTTCTCTATTTTGTCAGGCAGTGGATAAAGAGCTTTAACATAACATGTATGTAAAAAAAAACACTATACGCCTTGTCTTTAAGCGCATTGCCCATGTCCTCTTTGTTTGCTCTGTTATGTTTTTTTCACTGTGTGAGAATATAGATGTGTTGTGAGAGCGTGAGAACAGTGTCAATTGCTTGTCTCTGAAATGAAATGCGTTCTGGCAGCCCTGGTTTACATAACCCACAGTTGGGTTTGTCCATATTTGAAATTGGGTTATTTTCAACCCAACGGTTTTAGAGTGACTGCTTGTAAGCAGGACTCTACTACTACTACACCCTAATTGAATGGTGTCAAAACTTGCTAAGCTGATGATCTAGAGCAGTGGTTCTCAAGCCTGCATATACTGGGGACCCCTCATCACTGCACATTTTGTATGTCTCCCTCATCAGACACACACAATTCTTGCAGACTCTACTAATGAGCTGATGAGTTGAATCAGGTGTGTTAGATGAGGGAGACACGCAAAATGTGCACTGGTGGGGGGGTCCCTAGGACAGGTTTAAGAACTACTGATCTAGAGCACAACATTTTCTAATATATACACTATATTGCCAAAAGTATTGGGACACCCCTCCAAATCATGCTGAGGCGCACAGTGTGCAGAAGTTGGCAACTTTTTGCAGAGTCAATAGCTACAGACCTACAAACTTCGTGTGGCCTTCAGATTAGCTCAAGAACAGTGCGTAGAGAGCTTCATGGAATGGGTTTCCATGGCCGAGCAGCTGCATCCAAGCCTTACATCACCAAGTCCAATGCAATGCTTTGGATGCAGTGGTGTAAAACATGCCGTCACTGAACTCTAAAGCAGTGGAGACGTGTTCTCTGGAGTGATGAATCACACTTCTATGTCTGGCAATCCAATGGACGAGTCTGGTCTTGGCAGTTGCCAGGAGAACGGTACTTGCCTGACTGCATTGTGCCTAGTGTAAAGTTTGGTGGAGGGGGGAATTATGGTGTGGGGTTGTTTTTCAGGGGTTGGGCTTGGCCTCTTAGTTCCAGTGAAAGGAACTCTTAATGCTTAAGCATACCAAGCTATTTTGGACAATTTCATGCTCCCAACTTTGTGGGAACCGTTTGGGAATGGCCTCTTCCTGTTCCAACATGACTGCGCACCAGTGCACAAAGCAAGGTCCATAAAGACATGGATGAGCAAATTTGGTGAGGAGGAACTTGACTGGCCTGCAGTCCTGACATCAACCCAATAGAACACCTTTGGGATGAATTAGAGCGGAGACTGCAAACCAGGCCTTCTTGTCCAACATCAGTGCCTGACCTCACAAATGTGCTTCTAGAAGAATGGTCAAAAATTCCCATAAAACATTCTGGGAAAGCCTTCCAAGAATAGTTGAAGCAGTTATAGCTGCAAATGGTGGGCCAACTCCATATCAAACCCTACGGATTAAGAATGGGATACCATTAAAGTTCATGTGCATGTAAAGGCAGGCATCCCAAAACTTTTGGCAATATAGAGTATATAACATTATAACCACCTTCCTAATATTTTGTTGGTCCCACTTTTGCTGCCAAAACAGCCCTGACCCGTCGTGGCATGGACTCCTCTAGACCCCTGAAAGTGTGCTGTGGTATCTGGCACCAAGATGTTAGCGGCAGATCCTTTAAGTCCTGTAAGTTGAGAGGCGGGGCCTCCATGAATCGGACTTGTTTGTTCAGCACATCCCACAGATGCAAGGTTTCCCAGTAGAACATTGCCCAAAGCTTCACACTGCCTTCGCCGGCTTCTTCCCATAGTGCATCCTGGTGCCATGTGTTCCCCATGTAAGAGACACACACACACCCGGCCATCCGCTTGAAGTAAAATAAAACATGATTCATCAGACCAGGCCACCTTCTTCCATTTCACTGTGGTCCAGTTCTGATGCTCACATGCCCACTGTTGCCGCTTTCGGCGGTGGACAGGGGTCAGCATGGGCACCCTGACTGGTCTGCGGCTATGCAGCCCCATACGCAACAAACTGCAATACACTGTGTATTCTGACACCTTTCTATCAGAACCATCATTAACTTCTTGAGCAATTTGAACTACAAACCCGATTCCAAAAAAATTGGGACACTGTACAAATTGTGAATAAAAGCAGAATGCAATGAAGTTTCAAATTTCAATATTTTATTCAGAATACAACATAGATGACATATCAAATGTTTAAACTGAGAAAATTTATCATTTTAAGGGAAAAATAAGTTGATTTTAAATTTAATGGCATCAACACATCTCAAAAAAGTTAAGGACAAGGCCATGTTTCCCACTGTGTGGCATCCCCTCTTCTTTTTATAACAGTCTGCAAACGTCTGGGGACTGAGCAGACAAGTTGCTCAAGTTTAGGAATAGGAATGTTGTCCCATTCTTGTCTAATACAGGCTTCTAGTTGCTCAACTGTCTTAGGTCTTCTTTGTCGCATCTTCCTCTTTATGATGCGCCAAATGTTTTCTATGGGTGAAAGATCTCAAGATTCAAGATTCAAGATTCAAGATTCAAGAGTTTTATTTGTCACATACACAGTTATATACAGAATATACAACCGGCAGTGAAATGTAAACAGGTCCGCTCCATGGACAGTGCAAATTCACAGTTAAAAACACAAGGAAGAAATTATAATAGAAATAGGATATAAAGAAAAGTACTATCTATATATATATATGTCTATATCTGTAGAATTATAAATAATCAAGTCAAGAGAAAAAAAAGGTAACAAATAAGGATAAAGTGGAATAAAATAATTGAAGTAGACTGTGCAGTGAGTAAACTGTAGACTTATAAATATGTGGTTAACAAATGTATAAAGAGTATAATGTGCAAACAGGTTAATGACAGGTTGTTACACAGTAACAACGAGAACAGAACGTGCAGTGCAATGTCAGTGTATCGATGTTTATCCTGACGTGAAGTCACGTGATGTTAAGTGACTGAGTTCAGGAGTCTGATGGCCTGGGGAAGAAGCTCCTCCTGAGTCTCTCAGTTTTGGCCATCAGGCCGGAAGCGCTTACCAGATGGTAGCAGCGTGAAATGAGGGTTTGCAGGGTGATTAGAGTCCTTGATGATCTTGGTAGCTCTACCTTTGCAGCGTTTGGTGTAGACGTCCTGCAGAGACGGGAGAGCTGACCCTGAGATACGCTCGGATAAGCGCACTACTCTTTGCAGGGCTTTGCGGTCATGACTGGTGCTGTTCCCATACCACGCTGTGATGCACTGAGTTAAAACACTTTCTATCGCCCCTAAATAGAAAGTTTTCAGGATAGCTGGTGAAACCCTGAATTTCCTCAGCTGGCGCAGGTGGTACAGTCTTTGCCTGGCTTTTTTCACCTGTGTCTGAATGTGAGCAGTCCAGGTCAGGTCCTCGGAGATGTTTACTCCCAGGTACTTGAAGCTGCTCACTCTCTCTACTGGTGACCCGCTGATCATGAGGGGGAGTATGTCCGTTGCTGTCTCTTCCTGAAGTCCACAATCATTTCTTTGGTCTTGCCAACATTCAGAGAGAGACAGTTGTCCTGGCACCATGATGTTAGATGCTCCACCTCGTCCAAGTATGCCGTCTCATTGTTGTTGGAAATGAGGCCCAGGACAACAGTATCATCAGCAAATTTGATGATAGAGGTGGAGCTGTGTGTGGACAAACAGTCATGCGTGTAGAGAGAGTAGAGCAGGGGGCTCAGGACACAGCCCTGTGGAGCTCCCACACTCAGGGTGATGGAGGTGGAGGTGGACTGGCCTATTCTCACCACCTGAGGCCTGCCAGTGAGGAAGTCCTCAATCCAGTGGCAGAGAGAAGGATTCAGGCCGAGATCCAGGAGTTTGGAGGTTAGCTTGGTGGGAACTATGGTGTTAAAGGCTGAGCTATAGTCAATAAATAGCAGTCTTACGTAGTTCCCACTTTTGCTGTCGATGTGAGTGAGGGAGGAGTGGAGGACATGAGAGATGGCATCTTCAGTCGATCTATTGGGACGATAGGCAAACTGAAGAGGGTCCAAAGTGTCAGGAATGAAGGCGCAAATGGTGTTTTTAATGAGTCTCTCAAAGACCTTCATGACTATAGACGTGAGAGCCACTGGACGATAGTCATTTAGGCAAGAGGGTTTACTGTTCTTAGGGACAGGGATGATGGTGGATTTTTTTGAAGGAGGTGGGGACCACAGATGTAGCGAGGGACTCATTAAAGATAGATGTAAACAACCCGGCGAGCTGATCAGCACAGGACCGCAGAACACGACCTGAGATACCATCTGGCCCGGCAGCTTTCCTGACGTCCACACGCTTGAGTGCTCTCCGAACTTCATCCTCTGAGACAGAGATCACGTGGTTGTTGCTGCTCTGAGTAATTTCCTCTAACGCGCCACTTGGCGGAGTCGCGTTACGCGGTTACAGTCAAAGCGAGCATAGAAAGAGTTTAACTCGTTCACGAGCAACGGATCAACGCTTGCCTCTGCAGAGGATTTAGATCCAAAAGAGCAGATGGACCTCAGACCTTGCCACATGCGCCGCGAGTCGTTGAGTTGGAAATGAGACTCCACTCGGTCTTTATAACGGAGTTTTGCGGCTTTAACTGCTCGTCTGAGAGCATAGCAGGACGATCTGTATTCATTCATATTCCCTGAATGGAGACCGGCGTTGTAAGCAGCAGTGCGTATGCGTTCACTGCCGCTTGTGGATTGAATTGTCCACCCACGGTTTCTGATTTGAGAAGGACGTTATTGTTATTGTTTGCGTGGCTTGCTCTGTAAGCGTGTTGATGAAGCAAAGCGCCACGTCTGTGAACTCGCTTACGCCAGCTGAACTCGCCGAACATGTCCCAATCCACATCGCCCAGAGCTGCCTGTAGCGCGGTCTCTGAGTGGGGTGACTAACGCTTAACTTCCCGCTCACCGGGGTTCCTGGAGGAGTTTTTGTTTGTATTCGGGAGTGAGGAAAATGGCGGCATGATCCGATTTGCCAAACGCTGGAAGTGACCGCGCTTTATAGGCGTTCTTAAACGGAGAGTAGCAGTGATCCAGTGTGTTTGCTCCTCGTGTGGGGCAGGAGACGTGCTGGTGAAAGTTTGGCAGGACTTTCTTTAGGTTTGCTTTGTTAAAATCGCCGCGACAATGAATGCCGCGTCGGGATGTTGGTTTATGACGCCGCTGGCAACATCATGAAGGCCAGATAAAGCCAGCCCTGTGTCTGCCTGCGGTGGGATGTAAACGGCGGTCGCGACAACCGCAGAAAACTCCTCGGCAGATAGAATGGGCGGCAGATGATTGTTAAATGTTCCAGATGAGGCGAGCAGGACCGCGAGAGAATGGTGATGTTCCTGGGATCGCACCATTTCTTGTTGATCATGAAACACACTCCACCGCCTTTGGATTTACCGCCTCGGCTGTTCTGTCCATCCGAAAAACAGAGAAGTTCTCCGACGGCGCCACAGCTGTGTCCGGGACCGCGGGCGTGAGCCATGTTTCAGACAAACAATAGATATTACAGTCTCTCATGTCCCGTTGAAAACTTATCCTGGCTCTATGATCGCCCATCTTATTATCCAAGGATTGAACATTTGCTAGAAGAATGCTCTCGGGAGAGGAGGTCTGAATGCCCTTTTCCTCAGTCTGTTACGGATACCAGCGCGTTTCCCACGGTGTTTCTTTGTTCTACGCCGCTGGCTCTGGCCATTGTTCAACTCGGCGTTGCGAAGAATCTCAGATGGCCACAGAGGATCGGCGAAAGTGTCCTGAAACAGTCCAGTGTAGAGGTAACCAATGTCCAAAAGAGTTTTGCTGTCGTAGTAGATCAATGCAGATGATAAGTTTGTAAAAACTGAGAGTAAAAGAAAGTAAAATAGTAAATAAAAGCACAGTCTTCGCGGAGCGACCTGAACGGCGACCAAACACAGCGGCGCCATTTGAGTATCAATCTGGACTGCAGGTTGGCCATTTCAGTACCCGGATCCTTCTTCTACGCAGCCATGATGTTGTAATTGATGCAGCATGTGGTCTGGCATTGTCATGTAGGAAAATACAAGGTCTTCCCTAAAAGAGACGACATCTGGATGGGAGCATATGAAGAGCTCAGATGCAAAAGCCTCTAAAAGCCATTTTGGTCAAAAATGAGATAACGATATTGAGTGAATGCTCTCTGCATATAGTATACATTCCTAAAATACTTTCACTTCAAACCCACTAATTCTCAGCCTCAGCCCATTCAGAAGTACCGGTACTTCGGTAGAAACCTATATGGATGACATGGCGTCCCAGTTTTCCAAAAAGAACTTCAAATTTTGATTGGTCTGACCACAGAACAGTTGTCCACTTTGCCACAGTCCATTTTAAATGAGCCTTGGCCCAGAGAAAACGCCTGCGCTTCTGGATCATGTTTAGATATGGCTTCTTTTTTGACCTATAGAGTTTTAGCCAGCAACGGCGAATGGCACGGTGGACTGTGTTCACCGACAATGTTTTCTGGAAGTATTCCTGAGCCCATGTTGTGATTTCCATTACAGTAGCATTCCTGTATGTGATGCAGTGCCGTCTAAGGGCCTGAAGATCACGGGCATCCAGTATGGTTTTCCGGCCTTGACCCTTACGCACAGAGATTGTTCCAGATTCTCTGAAACTTTGGATGATATTATGCACTGTAGACGATGATAACTTCAACCCACTCTTTGCAATTTTTCTCTGAGAAACTCCTTTCTGATATTGCTCCACTATTTTTGGCCACAGCATTGGGGGACCTTGACTTCTGAGAGACACTGCCACTCTGAGAGGCTCTTTTTATACCCAATCATGTTGCCAATTGACCTAATAAATTGCAAATTGGTCCTCCAGCTGTTCCTTATATGTACACATTTAACTTTTCCAGCCTCTTATTGCTACCTGTCCCAACTTTTTTGGAATGTGTAGCTCTCATGAAATCCAAAATGAGCCAATATTTGGCATGACACTTCAAAATGTCTCACTTTCAACATTTGATATGTTATCTACGCTCACCTAAAGGATTATTAGGAACACCATACTAATACTGTGTTTGACCCCCTTTCGCCTTCAGAACTGCCTTAATTCTACGTAGCATTGATTCAACAAGGTCCTGAAAGCATTCTTTAGAAATGTTGGCCCATATTGATGGGATAGCATCTTGCAGTTGATGGAGATTTGTGGGATGCACATCCAGGGCACGAAGCTCCCGTTCCACCACATCCCAAAGATGCTCTGTTGGGTTGAGATCTGGTGACTGTGAGGGCCATTTTAGTACAGTGAACTCATTGTCATGTTCAAGAAACCAGTTTGAAATGATTCGAGCTTTGTGATATGGTGCATTATCCTGCTGGAAGTAGCCATCAGAGAATGGATACATGGTGGTCATAAAGGGATGGACATGGTCAGAAACAATGCTCAGGTAGGCCGTGGCATTTAAACGATGCCCAATTGGCACTAAGGGGCCTAAAGTGTGCCAAGAAAACATCCCCCACACCATTACACCACCACCACCAGCCTGCACAGTGGTAACAAGGCATGATGGATCCATGTTCTCATTCTGTTTACGCCAAATTCTGACTCTACCATCTGAATGTCTCAACAGAAATTGAGACTCATCAGACCAGGCAACATTTTTCCAGTCTTCAACTGTCCAATTTTGGTGAGCTTGTGCAAATTGTAGCCTCTTTTTCCTATTTGTAGTGGAGATGAGTGGTACCCGGTGGGATCTTCTGCTGTTGTAGCTCATCCGCCTCAAGGTTGTGCGTGTTGTGGCTTCACAAATGCTTTGCTGCATACCACGGTTATAACGAGTGGTTATTTCAGTCAAAGTTGCTCTTCTATCAGCTTGAATCAGTCGGCCCATTCTCCTCTGACCTCTAGCATCAACAAGGCATTTTCGCCCACAGGACTACCGCATACTGGATGTTTTTTCCCTTTTCACACCATTTTTTGTAAACCCTAGAAATGGTTGTGCGTGAAAATCCCAGTAACTGAGCAGATTGTGAAATACGCAGACCAGCCCGTCTGGCACCAACAACCATGCCACGCTCAAAATTGCTTAAATCACCTTTCTTTCCCATTCTGACATTCAGTTTGGAGTTCAGGAGATTGTCTTGACCAGGAGCACACCCCTAAATGCATTGAAGCAACTGCCATGTGATTGGTTGATTAGATAATTGCATTAATGAGAAATTGAACAGGTGTTCCTAATAATCCTTTAGGTAGTGAGTATATATATATATATATATATATATATATATATATATATATATATATACTGTATATGTATGTATGTATGTATGTGTGTATATATATATATACAGTACTGTGCAAAAGTCTTAGGCTCGCTAGTATTTTTACACACAAAAAGTGGGTTTAAGCCAGTTATTTATATTTTTGCTGTAGTGTGTCAGTAGAAAATATCAGTTTACATTTATAAATTAATTGCCATTAATTTTAATAATCCAGTGAGGTTTTTGTATGCATAAAGAGTCTGACAATAGTCTCTATGCTCCACATGGAGATCTGATCTCATCTTCATTGAATCTGTTTGTGATTACATGAAGAAACATAAAAAACCGAGATGGACTAAATCCAGAAGAACTGTGGCAACGTCTCCAAGACACTTGAAAATATCAATGGAATATCGTGGTCACCCCAAATATCGATTTGATTTAGTTAATAGAAGTGTAGTCATAAATAAATCTATTTATGTTATTATTTTTGACAGCATTCTCACTTTAAAGCATAAACTTTTCACAGTACTGTAGTTTTGCAGGTAGGTTTCCTCAAGTGTCTGGGAGACGTTGCCTTAGTTTTTCTGGATTTAGTCTGTCTTAGTTTTTTCTGTTTCTTCATGTAATCAGAGACAGACTCGATGATGGTGAGATCAGATCATACCGGCTGCTGTCAGACTTCTTGAGCATAAAAAAAAAAAAAAATACACAAAAATCTCACTGGATTATTACAATGAATTGCAAAATGAATGTTTGGAAATGTAAACTGATATTTCCTACTGACACACTACAGTAAAAGATATAAATAACTGGCTTAAAAACATTTTTTGTGTGAAAATACCAACGTGCCTAGACTTTTGCATAGTACTTTATATATAAGTATATATATATATATATATAAGTATTTAATTAAAAACTAGCAGTTACTGTCAAACAGTTTTGATTTTCTTTATTCATATGGTTTTGAATTGTATACCTGTTGCCTGTTTGTTGAGTTTCCTCAAGCTGTCATGAAATTTTAGTTGCGTCCATGTGGTTAAGATGATTTTTTTTTCAAAATGCCTATCGCATGTGACATCATAGACAGGATCTTATTTCTGCTGACAGGTCATTTTTTTACCCTATGCTATTGTGATACGGGGGATTTTACAACATTCACAACCATTCTGTTTTGCAGGTCATTTCTTTCTGCAGGTAAGTGTGTCTACATGCATTAAGGAAAACTTTAAAGAAATATAAAAGTTGCTGATAAATAAATTGTGTGTATATAAACATAGAGGCACAACAAGTAAATAGATTAGTGACATTTAATTGTGTTACCATTCAACATTTCTATAATTCGATTTTGTAATATGATACATAATTGATAATTGAGAATGGATATTATATTTTATTTTATTAAGATGTTGCATCTCAGCAAAAAGCATTAAAAAACACTTTCATTCTGTCTCATAGCTTCCTATCAGCTGTTTAAAATGAATTTGAATATATACCCGGTTTCACATTGTGTCACAATATAACTTGTGGGTTTCTTTAGGTCTTGCAGATCACGTCATTAAAAATGTGGCTCTTGTCATATTGGCCCTTGTCAGTGGTTCTGGCTCTCATCACAATGGGTGACACCTGTCCGATACCATGTAAATGTGGTGAAGATATTGACATCATAATATGTTCAAGCCAGAAACTTCTTGAGCTCCCTCATCTGCCTCAGGGTACCAGGCAATTATATGCTACAAATAACATGATTCAAGCTCTCCCAAATGAAGGTTTGCAAGAACTGTTGGTTCTCGACCTTACCAATAATGTCTTCAATATATCACGGAATACCAACTGGCAGAACATGAGTAGACTTTCAAAGCTATTTCTGAGTGGAAATGGACTGACTACATTAGGACCAAGACAATTTTATGGGCTGCTGAACCTCCAAGTGTTAGATCTCAGTGACAATTACATTAAAACTCTTCCTCAGATGTTTCTATTTGGTCTGACCAAGCTTCAAATCCTCAATTTGAATATGAACCTGATATTTAGTTTATCTTATGGGGCCCTGGAGGGAGCTCCTGCCCTTATGGACCTCCAACTGAGAAATAACATGATCGAGATGATCGAGGTGGATGTATTTGAGAACTGCACCCATTTAGCTAATCTCTATCTGTCAATAAACAACCTAAAAAGTGTAGGCAATGGGAGTTTTAAGGGTGCCATAAGGCTAGATCATCTGGATCTTAGTCGAAATGGACTAGATGCCATACCTACCAGCATCCTTCAGGATATTCCAAGCCTCACTAGCCTCTATCTTCTAAAAAATTCCATAACTTCAATTCCTGAGGACATTTTCTCTAAAATTCCCACACTGAGGCATTTGGATATGAGTCATAATGCTCTTGTCTCCATGTCTGACGGTTCCCTCAGAGGTCTTTCCCAGTTGGGCGCATTGGATTTGAGTTACAATCAGTTGGAGTCACTTACACCACATATGTTTCAAGACTTGGGGAAGCTCGAAAACCTTAATTTATATCACAACAATCTTAAGTCGCTTCCGAACATCGTGTTTAATAACTTAAGCAGGGTAACTGAGCTCCTGCTGGACAACAATAATATTTCTGCTATTCCACTGGACCTCTTTCACCCACTTTCAGCACTGCATGATCTACAATTGGACAACAATCACATTTTGGAGCTCCACTCCAACACATTTATGAAGCTGAGGAAGCTTAAGCATCTCGATCTTAGCAACAACGACCTTGTGAAGATTCCCAAGAACCTCTTCAGAAGGACATGTCATCTGAGGGATCTCAATCTGGAGAACAATCATATCCACTCTATTCCAAAGTTGTCCTTTAAAGGTTTAGCCAGATTACGGCATCTGAAACTCAGCAAAAACCACCTGGCAAGACTGTTTACAGAGCTACTGACTAGCCTTATTAGTTTACGGGAGTTATGGCTGAACAACAACCAGATAGAAACCATCCCAATTGGATTTTTCACAGGTCTTATGGACCTTAGGGTTCTAGATTTGTCCAACAATAAGTTGCATTCCATCTCCTCTGATATCTTCAAAGATCTGTTCAAATTGAAAGAGCTGGATCTGAGCTTTAATAGTCTCAATAAGCTTCCAGATGACATCTTCACATCTTTGAGAAGTCTTACAGTGCTCCACCTGCAAAACAACCAGCTGACGCACTTATCCGCCAAAGTGTTTTCTGCTCTAGCCAAGTTGGAAGAGCTCCATTTGGACAGAAACCATCTCCAGCATATTCATCCTGCACAGTTGCAAGGCTTAGTGAAACTACGCGAACTCGATATTAAATTTAATCAACTGCGCTCAATGGAAAATGGGACTCTGATGCCTTTAGGAAACCGAACACTTGTCCATCTTGATGGGAATCCATGGGATTGCTCTTGTGTGTTCATTCTGTATCTAAGTCAGTGGTTTAACAATAATACTCAGTTGGTAAAACGTACACCCATGTGCTCCTCTGGCCAAAATCTCTCCTATCCAGCTCTTTTCCCATCATCGTTATCACAGCATTGTACAAGTTCAGCCAGTTTCTCTTTAAATGTGGAGAAATTAGCAGTTCTCATTGTTTTCTTTCTGGGTTTTATTTTCTTATGAAATTGCTGTGCTATGCTAAACTGCCATTTGTGTGGTTAAATTGTTGAGAAATGAAACCACCACTGTTTGTGTGCAAAGGATATATGCTTTTATCACATCTGAAATGCAAATGTCATCAGAGAACATGACTATATTCCATAAAACACTGAAAAATTATGTATCCTAAATGTAATGTTTTACATTATTAGTCCATAAAATAAACTGCTATGCTCAATACTTGCAGCCTATTCTAAGAGAGTGTGACAATACAAAGCCTTTAAAGAGGTCACATTCTAATGCTGCAAGAGGGGATTTCCTTTTACTCATTTCAGAACAGAGAACTAGATTCCTATGCATTCACTCATCTGGGTGTTTCTAAGAACTCAAAGCAAAGATGTACGGCCGGCTGTAAACTGCGGTTGTTTTTTTGAAAAACTAGGTTGGATCAGATTTGTCTTCATTTTTTGTCTTTCATTTTTCTGTACTTCTTCATTTTATTGGCACAAGCTTATCAATAAAATATGTTCTAAGGATGACAAGAAACTGTCAACTATGATATTAATTCATATTCTTAGATTCATTAGATTAAATTATAGCTTCTGGACATCTTCTGTACCCTTTTTCATAATAAAATCACTGTAGTTTTTAAGAAACAGATAGAAATAATGTACAAGTAACATGCAATAACTTAGGTAGAGGCTAGTTATAATGGAAGATGACTAGTCTATTCAGGAAAGGTGGACGATAAGGCACATCTATATCTAAATTATATTTTACAAGTTATTTTTGTTTTTAAGATTCTCAGTGTGGAAGATTTTCAAACATTGTGGAAGCAAATAGCACTTTTTATTATATATAAATAAAGTGGAATAATTAAACATCTAGGAAATTAATATAGAGAATATCCACAGAATATCCACTACCAACGTTTTGACTTTTGTGTGACCAAGAGAGTTTTATTAATACAGTATTGCCTTGACTAATATTCAAGCATCTAAATTAAAAATGAATATGGGTCAAATTAACACAGCACTGTTGTTACAATCCATGTAAGCAACTAGAACCAAGGCAAGTGATCTAGGCTATATTGTATTATGAAAATAAATCATATGAGCCATTTAATTAAAATATTGCATCATATGCATGTTGCTCACATCCTTAAACTTGCTGATTTGATCAGAAGAATTTCAATCTTACCACAATTATTTTTCATGTTGGTTTTAGCAAGTTATGGAGCAGTAAAGCCAAATTAATTTCCCTATTTTAAAATACAGCCCTACAAGGTAACAAAGATTTTTTTTTAAATGCAAAGTAAAAAAAAAAAAAAAAACATAAGCATTAAAAGACTAGATAATCTGATGAATTTGATTTATTTGTCATAAAGAGCTTTACAGGTTTTTTTTACAGACTTTAAACAGATTTTGTTTAAGGGAACTAGTGTACTAAAATATTTATATCAAACTGAAGAAATCATCTGCAAATTATCAAATAATCCTGTCTGGAACAGTTTAACTGTGTAATTTAAAGGGATAGGGATTATTCAACCTTGTGGTTTCAAACCTGTATGATTTTATTTCTTTCTGTGGAACACAAAATAAGTTATTTTGAGATTTTATTTTTTTGTCGTCAATGGAGTCCAAAGGTGGGTGTTTAAAAAAACTAGAAAAGAAGAAAAGCTGTATCAAGCCAATAGTAAACAATGACAATGTTCATTTGGGTGAACGATCCCTTTAAATCTATACACATTTATGGCACCTCAGATTTCTTAGATAAGCAAAACTCTTCCCACACTTGTCACACATGTATTGCTTCTCCCCAGTGTGAATGTGCATGTGAGCTTTGAGCGAATTTGACTGGTTAAATTCCCGCCCGCATGTGTCACATCTGAACGGCTTTTCTCCGGTGTGTATGCGCTGATGTCGACGGAGATTTCCCAATGTGCAAAAACCTTTTCCGCACACGTCGCAATTAAAAGGTCTTTCGCCGGTATGCAAGGTCTGGTGAGCTTTAAGGCAATTCTGCTGCCGAAATGTCTTCCCACACACGGAGCAGCTATAGGGCTTCTCTCCCGTATGAATCCTCTCATGAGTTCTTACACCAGCAACACTCTGAAAGGACTTTCCGCAAACACAACAGCTGTATTTGGTAGCGACGGTGTGTTTGTTGTGATGGTGAGATTTCAAGGTGTTAATGGAGCTGAGGGTCTCTCCACACACCGTACAGGTGACCGGAAACTGTCCCTCATGAATAGGAAGATGCGTTTTTAAGGCGTTTGTGCAACCCAAAACCACCCCGCATACAACGCACCCATGTCCGGTTTGTCCCGTTTGCTGTCCCTCGTGCAGCCGAAGCATCCACTTCTGGACAAAGCCCTGACCACACGATTTGCATTTGTGCGGTTTCTCGCCGGTGTGAGTTAGTTTGTGCGCCTTTAGCGAATCGAGCTGGTTGAAACTTCGCCCGCACGTCTGGCAGGTGAACGGCTTCTCGCCTGTATGGATTCTCTGGTGCCGAAGTAGATTGTTTCGAAAGTGGAAGTTCTTCCCACATACGTCACATTTATGCAGCTTCTCTCCCGAATGCACGACCAGATGCTTCCTGAGACAGTAAGCTTGATTAAAAGACTTCCCACACACTTTACACATAAACGTCTTGTCTTCGTTATGAATCCTCTGGTGATACATCAGCTGTTTGTGTTCGGTGAAGGTCTTGCCACAATGATTGCAAGCATAAGGGCTCTTGTCAGTATGAAGCTGGTAGTGTACATCCAAATTGCCTTTACTGCCAAAACACCGACCACACTGCGAGCAGCTGAAGGTTTTCTCTCCTGCCGCATGAATGACCCGATGAGCTCTCAACAGAACAAGCGAGTCAAATTTCCTTCTACAGTGTTTACAGCTGAACACTTTGCCTTTCTTCCGAGCCTTCAATCGAGCATGTCTGCTTTTTAAAATGCTCAAACTTCTAGATTCTTCCTCATCATCTTCCACACTATCACTGTCCAGCAATAGCACAAACTGAGAATGGTTGCTGTTTTCCAAACAATCAGCTGACTTCTCATCCTTAACGATCACTGTCTTCTGTGTTTTAATGGGCTTTTCAAAACAGAAAAAGACAACAATTTAGGTCAACATGAAAGAAATGTATTATTGCAGTGAGATTTTAATGCACTACCATTCAAAAGTTTGGGGTCGGTTAGATATTTTAATGTTTCGTAAGATTTTGTAGTAAAGATTTTCTATTTTATTATATTTTAAAATGTAATGTATTCCTGTGATGCCATTTCTCCAGTCTTCAGTGTCACATGATCCTTCAGAAATCAGTCTAATATGCTGATATGGTGCTCAAAAAACATTTCTTATTATCATCAATGTGGAAAACAGCTTAATATTTTTGTGGAAACCATGACACATTTTTTCAGGATTCGTTGATGAAATAGAAAGTTCAAAAGAACAGCATTTATTTGAAATAGAAATCTCTACAGTATCACTTTTGATCACTTTAATGCGTCGTTGCTGATTAAAAGTATTAACTTCTTCAAAAAAAAAAAAAAAAAAAAAAAAAAAAGAAATTTCTTACAGACCTCAAACATTTAAACGGTAGTGTACAATTACAGCTGAGCATTAGGTTATGAAAACTGCTAAATTCCTCTTGTGTAATGTACAATAGGAACAACTTTTTCAGTGGCCCTGAATCCATAAGTATTTTTCTCATTCATCTTCTCAAGGATTTAAAAAAAAAAAAAAAAAAAAAAAGACTTGACTTAGACTTGAACCAAACCAACCAGCTCTGAGATTAATTACTTAGACATTATATACTTTGATTGCAATTGATGTAGCATTGTAAATGTTATCAAAAATTATAAATTGTTATAATGTAAAACTACTGTCTTATAGTCATAGATTATAAATTATTATATATTTATTATATTTAAATCACACGGATATGTGGCTTTCACAGAAGCATATAACCTCTAAGCTTATGGTAGATCTGTATGGAATGGATAGGTTTATATGGTTTTGATCAAAATCAAGTTCTGTACAATCAGAGATTTTTACTTTCAGAACTCAACTGCTGTGCTCTATTATGTCGGAATAACTTACTGTTTTCACATTCTCAATGTCTATGATCTCCTCTTCCTCCTCCCAGCTCACAATGATATTCTCCTCCGAGACTGCAATGGCACAACGGATCATGAATCTTAAAGATTTGCTCTGAGAAGCATAGTGATGTGAAAGAAGCATGAGTAATGAATCTCACCTAGAGTAGGCTGGTCACTGGACTGACTTCCAAGGGGAGCATCGTTGGTTAGATTAGTCTCTTCCTGTGGAGTCTTCTGCCGTTTCTCAACTTGATTTAGTCTTGTTTTCAAGCCATCCTGTGCACTCTGACTGGTTTTAAGATGCTGAAGTTCAGAGAAAAGCTGGCATATTTTCTCCACAGCTTCTTTTGCGTTACGTTCTAACACACAGTTCAGATGGGTCTAAAATATAAGAACAAATCAATTATAAACTAGCCTAAATTAAGCTGTCATTCAGTAGGGGCTAGCTAGTTTGGGACCAAAAATATTTGATGGAAATTTTTTTCTTACAATATGGTTGAGCTTGACTAATGCAGTCAACACTACAATTGCTAAACAAACTGAGAATCTGGAAAGAGATTATTTATTCTAAATTATGTTATTAGGGTGCCAAATTGTCAAGGATGTTATCTGTGACACTTGTGCGGACCTGATGCTTTCATATAAGTCACTGAACACTGATTTATTGCCTTATCTAATTAAATCATGTAGGTTATGATGTATAGCTTAAAAACAAACGTAGCAAGCAAAAATTCAGTCATTTAGTAAACTTTTAGTTCACTTACTGTAAAGTCCAGGGTGGCAGTCTCGTTTGCTGTAGTTTCTGTCAGTGGAGGTATGTCGATGAATTTAGTCATTTCGTTTACCGTTGCCTTCACAAGCGACTCCAAAACAGAGACAACCTCAGACTCCAACAACGACATTATTCTCCTGCTGCTGTTTTGTTGACAGAATTTATAATTTCAATAGAGCCATTACAATCTTCGTTACCTTTTCTCTTCTCTTGTATTGAACAGCGTTACGGTGGTGCTCAGCTGCTGCCCCTCACTGGACTGGAGTTTATTTGCAGCACTGCATACATTTTGGGGGAAAAATGATTTCCAACTGCTAACAACAACAATGCTTGTGTGCGTGCTTGTGTGTGTGTTACAGGCTTGGCTATACTTGTGAGGTCATATTTCCAAACTTATATACTGAAATATTATGACAACCAACTAGGACATTTTACTGGTCCTTGGTAATCTAGTGTGTGTGTGTGTGTGTGTGTATATATTTTTTAATTATATATATATATATATTGTTAATTATATATGTGTGTGTGTGTGTGTGTGTGTGTGTGTGTGTGTGTGTGTGTGTGTGTGTGTGTGTATATATATATATATATATATATATATTTTTTTTTACAAACCCAATTCCAAAAAGTTGGGATACTGTACAAATTGTGAATTATAAAAAGGAATGCAATAATTTACAAATCTCATAAACTTATATTTTATTCACAATAGAATATAGATAACATATCAAATGTTGAAAGTGAGACATTTTGAAATGTCATGCCAAATATTGGCTCATTTTGATTTCATGAGAGCTACACATTCCAAAAAAGTTGGGACAGGTAGCAATAAGAGGCCGGAAAAGTTCAATGTACATATAAGGAACAGCTGGAGGACCAATCTGCAACTTATTAGGTCAATTGGCAACATGATTGGGTATAAAAAGAGCCTCTTAGTGTGGCAGTGTCTCTCAGAAGTCAAGGTCCCCCAATGCTGTGGCCAAAAATAGTGGAGCAATATCAGAAAGGAGTTTCTCAGAGAAAAATTGCAAAGAGTTTGAAGTTATCATCATCTACAGTTCATAATATCATCCAAAGATTCAGAGAATCTGGAACAATCTCTGTGCGTAAGGGTCAAGGCCGGAAAACCATACTGGATGCCTGTGATCTTCAGGCCCTTAGACGGCACTGCATCACATACAGGAATGCTACTGTAATGGAAATCACAACATGGGCTCAGGAATACTTCCAGAAAACATTGTTGGTGAACACAATCCACCGTGCCATTCACCGTTGCCGGCTAAAACTCTATAGGTCAAAAAAGAAGCCATATCTAAACATGATCCAGAAGCGCAGGTGTTTTCTCTGGGCCAAGGCTCATTTAAAATGGACTGTGGCAAAGTGGAAAACTGTTCTGTGGTCAGACGAATCAAAATTTGAAGTTCTTTTTGGAAAACTGGGACACCATGTCATCCGGACTAAAGAGGACAAGGACAACCCAAGTTGTCCTCAGCGCTCAGTTCAGAAGCCTGCATCTCTGATGGTATGGGGTTGCATGAGTGCATGTGGCATGGGCAGCTTACACATCTGGAAAGGCACCATCAATGCTGAAAGGTATATCCAAGTTCTAGAACAACATATGCTCCCATCCAGACGTCGTCTCTTTCAGGGAAGACCTTGCATTTTCCAACATGACAATGCCAGACCACATACTGCATCAATTACAACATCATGGCTGCGTAGAAGAAGGATCCGGGTACTGAAATGGCCAGCCTGCAGTCCAGATCTTTCACCCATAGAAAACATTCGGCTCATCATAAAGAGGAAGATGCGACAAAGAAGACCTAAGACCGTTGAGCAACTAGAAGCCTGTATTAGACAAGAATGGGACAACATTCCTATTCCTAAACTTGAGCAACTTGTCTCCTCAGTCCCCAGACGTTTGCAGACTGTTATAAAAAGAAGAGGGGATGTCACACAGTGGGAAACATGGCCTTGTCCCAACTTTTTTGAGATGTTGATGCCATGAAATTTAAAATCAACTTATTTTTCCCTTAAAATTATACATTTTCTCAGTTTAAACATTTGATATGTCATCTATGTTGTATTCTGAATAAAATATTGAAATTTGAAACTTCCACATCATTGCATTCTGTTTTTATTCACAATTTGTACAGTGTCCCAACTTTTTTGGAATCAGGTTTGTATATATATATATATATATGCTTTTTTTGTGGTGAATAAATGTTTATGGTTTTGCTGAGGGTTACAAAATCAAGATGTTTTCACAAAATACACTGAATATATGAATTCAGTAAAAGTAAAAGCCCCATGTTTTCAGTAAAAGCCCCATGTTGTTGGGGCTAAAATTATAGTTTTTTTTTCCAGTTGGATCATTATATATTTTGGGACCAGAAAAATATATTAAGTATCCTTTAATATATCCTTAAGTGGAGCTGATGATATTATGTTATAATAAATTTGATTTAACAGAATGGCTTTTAGTATCCTTAACTTAAAACCCAAATAAAAGAAAGAGAAGATAAACATTCAATTGTAAATGTTCCACTATGTCAGAATTTATAGATGATAAAACAGACCTAAAATTACAAGGGAAAACTTTTTAATTTTTTTGATAAATAAATACAGTCAAGCATTTCTTGTAATTTTCACAAAATGATTCACAATCCTACATAGAATCCGGGGACCTGTAGGTAAAGTTATTTCGTTTAGAAGGCTGAAATCTTTTAAAGTGGAGCGCATTTGTGATCTTTATAATTTCTCTGATAGGCAAAACTTTTCCAACACTTGGTGCATGTGTACGGCTTGTTGCCAGTGTGAATGTGCATGTGTGCCTTCAAATTGTTGGGCTGTGTGAAACTCTTCAAACAAATTTCACAGGTAAACGGCTTTTCCCCAGTGTGCACAAGCCTGTGTCTTTTCAGATTGGCCGATAAATGAAACGCCTTCCCACAAGTTTCACACTTGTGAGGTTTTTCACCGGTATGAGTGCGTATATGCATCTTCAGAGAGCTTGACAGCTTGAATCTTTTCCCACAAAATACACATTTGTGAGGTCTTTCTCCTGAATGCAGAAACATATGGGTTTTATACGAAGCCCTCAGTGAAAAATCCTTACCGCAGATCTCGCACTTGAAAGGTTTCTCCCCTGTGTGAAGCTGCTTGTGCATCCGGAGGGAATGTACGCTGCTGTACTTCCTGTCACATAACGTGCACGTAAAGGGTTTGCTGTTGTCCGAATGCAACTGCAGGTGAGTTTTCAGTGCGTAGGCGGAGCTCAGGAACTTTCCGCACACGTCGCAGCGATGAGCGTTGCTCTTATCTCCCGGATTTCCAACTTGATTGTGTGTTAGAATGTGGTTCCTCAGGACATAATTATACTGGAAGGTTTTCCCGCACATTTCACACATAAATCGCTTCTCTCCATGCACTCGCATGTGGCCTTTGAGAGTGCTTCTTTGATTGAATCTTCTGCCGCACACCTCGCAGACGTAAGGCTTGTCGCCAGTGTGAATGAGGATGTGACGTTTCAGAGTACCGGAAAGCGCAAAACTTTTCCCACAGATGTCGCACGTGTGCGGCCTCTCACCCGTGTGCACTCGGAGGTGGTGTTTCAAAAGTTTATGATACTTGAAGGTCTTATTGCAGTGGCTGCACTTTATTGGCCTGTCGTTTGAATGAATTCTCTTGTGGTAGTTTAACGTGCCAATCAGGGAGAAACACTTCCCACAGGTGTCACATCTGTATGGTTTTTCGCCCGTGTGCACCCTCTGGTGCATGTATAAACTTCTTTTGATTGTGAATCCCTGTCCGCATATTTCACAGGTAAATGGTTTGACTTCCGCGTGGACCAGTTTGTGCGCTGCGAGATCCCTAAAGCTCTTCCCGCACGTACTGCAGGGGAATTTCTTCTTCTCGAACTTCTGCGAGTGTTTGCGAAGGTGAGTCTCCAGCGCTCTCAACAGTGTGAATTTCTTCCCGCACTTTTCACAATTGTGTGGCCTCACGATTGAATGCACACGTTTGTGCTGCACAAGAGAAAACATCTTTGGAAAGGCCTTTCCGCACTGCTCACATTCAAAAGACTCTTTGCCTTGTGACTTTTCAGGTTGTTGGGCTGACGTTTGCAACACGCCTTCCTGATCTTCAGACCAGCCCGTGTCATCAGCAGCTGGCAAAATTAAAAACATTACATCCACATCAATCATAGTCTATTCATATATTCACAGTTTAGCAAAACTCATGCTGAGTAAACTGTTGGCCTGAAAGGTTTTATTTAAAGTGGTAAACAATAAGACCAAGAATGTGCCAAAAAGTCAGTCAATAAGGTCACTTTTTATTTCAGGTTGACTTTCAGAAATAAATACAGTTCTTTCTAATATATAATAAAAAGTTATATAATAATATGCTATTATATAACAATATATAAATTATATACTAATTGCGAGCTGTGTGCGTCTTGTGGAAGAACATTGCAGCCGGAGCTACTTCTCTCTGTTTATGTCTATGGCGAGTCACGCAGGGACTGTGCTCCTCCGCAGCGGTTCCTACCAGACCGGTCTGAAATAGTCCCGATATAAACATAGTGATTCAGGGTAAACACGGTTTGGAAAATGGATTCATGTTGTACACTCATTACATAATTTTTGTAAATCTTGAACACAAAAAAAAGTTACGGACAGCAGCTTTAGTGTATACTATTTCAGTTTTAGTATTTCAACTTATTTTGTTAGTATTTTAACCTAGTTTTTCATCTAATACTTCAATCTTGATTTCAGCTTATATTTTTCAGCTTTGATTTAATTAACAAAAATCATTTTTAATAGTTAAAGGTAGGGTAGGCAATTTCAGAGAGGCGATCTACAGAATGCTATAGCTTTTATGAGATCCCACCCTCCCTTCAGAGCGTTTTCTAAAGCCTGCATCATCCAAAACACATTAACACGCACAGCCAGAGCAGAGTCAGCAAAGTGCAACGAGAGACTAAATTACATGATGCCTCAAAGCACAGTACAATAATTTGTTACTTACAGAGGTCTGACCTGTACCACCTGACTGCTGCAGATTCATTTTGGCATTGATAGTGTTTACATAGAAAATCAAAAATACGATTCTGAGGACGTGAAGAGCTCCAGGTAGAACGTCACCTGTTGCCATCTTGTAATTATGGTTATGACATGGTGTGAACGCAGCATAAGCTCGTTGTTTTGGTTTAGGAGAAACTGTAAATGGCGGCTGATGTTTGTTTGCATAGCCTCATGGAACGTGCTGATGATGTGTGATGTCTGCGCGAGCAGGGTGTGTGGAAACTAACAATAACAACACTGACATTTATATACTAATAATGCATGTAAGTGTTGGTAATGTACAACAGCAGCAGTAATGATTTAGATGTTCTCAAGACAATGAATGATTGCAAATGGTAAAGAGGCCAAGTAATTTCATATTGAAAGTTGGGACTCTTACCGTCACTGATGAATATTGTCTGAATGGCTTCTTCTGCTCTGTCCTCCACCATAAGATACTGGCTTGCATTACTTTCCTGTATATGCTATAATTCACATTACACATAAATGTTTCAAATAAACATTTAACACCCAGTAAGTTATATGCTTAAAATAAATATTCACCTCAATGCTTGAAGGCTGCTGGTGAGACACTGCTGTAAACTCATTCAGAGGACTCACAGAGAGCGATATATCATCTCCTGTGAGAAAGGAACAAAACAGAAATGACCACAAATACTAAAGATAGAGAGTGTTACATCTGCAGGTCTTTAGTGTGGCCTGATATTGAAATCAAGTACCCTGAAATTCTTGGTTTTGGATACATGCTGCTCCACTCTTCCTTATGTCATCTCGGCCATTCAAACACATTTGTGCTGGAACTGGTGCAACAGATGAACAGTATCTGAAGAGACTGCAAATCTTCTGCACTGCTTCTTTGGCAAACCTCTCCATTAGGGAATTAAGCTGCATTGATACGAGAAAAATACTATAAAACTGAATAAAAAAACCCAGTATAATTACGTTTTAAAAATGTAAACACAACGAAGGAAAAGACAGTTCTCATAGTCACACACTAGACAGTGCAGGGTTGGGTAAGTTACTCTAAAAAGTAATTAATTACTAGTTGCTAATTACATCTTAAATAGTATAATTAGATTACTGTACAAATTACTCTCTCCTAAAAGTATTTATTTACTTATTACTAATTACTTTCTAAATCCTATATCAACCTCGACTAGTTAAGTGATTCAAGGATGGACATGAAATGGCTCTTTTAATTCATTCAAATAAATAACATAAAACTACAAAAATTGTTCTTATTAACTGACCAAAGTATTACAAATGTGATAAAGATACATAAAAACATGCATTTTCAAGTTAGACTTAAAAGTTTGATGTTAATTCCACTATTGTATAATATATAATTGTTCTACAGTCTATACACAGTATTTAGTTCAATTACATCAGAAGTAACTGTAATTAAATAAGAGTAATCCCTTCACTTTACTTTTTCAAGGAAAAGTAATTAAAATACAGTAACTAATTACTTAACTAGTACTAGTTAAGTAATTAGTTACATAACAATGATTCAGTGTAAGTTAGCTTTAAAAAAACACATTATAGTTATTATAATTAAAACAATTAAAATTTTGATTTAACAGAAAAAGCAAATATATAAATAACGTCTTGCCTTAGAAAATAGAATTAATAATTTTTTTATATATAAATACATTTTGGCTTGTTAGCTTATAAGCTTTAGAGGTGGCGTGCAAAGATTAAAGAGTCAGTCTATGGTCAATTTCATGTTCATAATACAATATAAAACATTACATTTTGTTTAAATAATACCATGTTAATTACCAGGCTGTAAACAAAAGGATTATCTTTCACTATTTTAATAACCAACCAATTACAACCACACACGTTAAAATTCTAATAACAGACTCTTACCATATTAATCTGAGTATCATTTGATTTGATGGTGAGATGAGATTCATCGTAGCTGCATGTAAAAGCCTTTCGTATCTCCTGCTTAGCAATGTCCGTCAGTAATGACATGATCAGCGTGGTTTGACTCTGAAAAAGCTCATACCGGGCCATAGTGACCACAGTTAAGAGACGTGCAGCAAACCCAACTCAGTTTGTGTTTGACAGCTAGCCAGAATCCAAAGGAAAATACACAAAACGTTGAACTCCCTAGAAAAGTTGCACTGGGGAGCAAGTACTTCCTCTTTGTTTATTATATTTTAAAATAAAAGTAACCTGAATGCCTGTCATTCACCACAAAACAAACAAAACTTAAGACTTATAAATTTGTGTGTGCTAAATTGGTGAGGGCATTTGGCCGGATAAATTTCATCTTTAAAATAAGACCCATTACAGACCTCAGTGACGGGAACAAATATACTTCAGTAAGAGATGAGACATTTCCAGAATAAAAGTCTTAAACGCTATTCAAACGATACATGCATGCTCCAGCTTAACCAATTAATAATAATAATAATAATAATAATAATAATAATAATAATAAAATAATAAAGTTCCTGATTATTTTTTTATTTTAATTTTCATGTTTAAGGTCAATGGTTTACTAACAAGTGCCATGAGGATTTTATTCCTTCAGATAGGCCTATAATTTTTAATAACAAAGTTCCACGAACGTTTTTTGACCATTGCCTTTTCTGTATTTTGTAATGACTAGATAAGGGTTTTTAAAATACTTTCATCAGATAAATTCTTTGAGGAATCATTTAGATCTTTTTGAATATTCATTAAAAAGCATAAATCAATTCCATCTATTCATGAGCATCTTCACAAGACCAGTGATGAAATAATTTATATCAGAGCAATACTTATCTAACATTTAGATTCACTTTAAAAATGTTGATCAAGTTTAAGATTTAATTATTTTCAGCGACTTTCTCAGACCTGGAACACACAATTTCCACAATATAAAATTTCCAGGTTTTCCATAACTATGCAAAAAAGTACATACTCACTCTGTGAAAGTGCCCTGATAATATGCATCAGATCACTTGATGTAGGTCCAAAGGATTGAAAATGCAACAATAAAATTTACAACAGCTTGTTCATCACAATGTTTTATTTTAATGTTTTCATAATGGAAACATTTGCCTAGGAAATATTACAATATTTCTACCACATCTTTTTCACATAGGTTTGCTTTTGTGATCATTGTAATGTCTAAGATATACATAATTCTTCCCACAATTCTGGCATGGGTAAGGTTTCACTCCAGTATGAATTTGCATATGTGCTTTAACATGGTCGGGATCTCGAAATGTCTTCTCCCCAGTATGGACATGCTTGTGGCGCTTTAAATTTCCATACAAGCGAAAGGTCTTTCCACAAGTCTCACATTTGTGAGTTTTTTCATCAGTATGAGTCTTCATATGCATTTTCAGAGAGCCAGACCACTTGAACGCTTTCCCACACACTATGCATTTGTAAGGTCTTTCTCCTGAATGGCACAACATATGTGTTTTTAAGGACTTCCTGAGTGCGTAGGCCTTACCGCAGATCTCACACATGAACTGAGTCTCCCCCGAGTGAAGCTTCTCATGTATGCGGAGATTATAAACGTTGCTATAGCTCTTCTCACACAATTTGCATGTAAACAGTTTGCTGTTGTCTGAATGTAGCTGCATTTTAAATGCAGAGTTGGACTTTATAAACTGGCCATTGCTCTTATCTCCTGAATCTTCAGTCTGATTGTGTGTTAACATATGGTTCTGTAGCAAAAACTCATGCTGGAATAGAATCCCACACATTTCACACTTGAATTGAATCTCTTCGTGCACCCGCATATGAACTTTCAAATTGGTTCTCTGGCGAAATCTTTTACCACACACCTCACAGATGTATGGCTTTTCGCCAGTGTGAATGAGGATGTGGCGTGTCATAGCTTCATGGTGCGCAAATGTTTTACCACAGGTTTTACATGTATATCGTCTCTCACCGGTGTGGACAGGAAGGTGTCGTCTCAAATGACTCTTGCACTTGAAGCTCTTGTTGCAATGGCTACATTATATTGGCCTATCATCTGAATGAAACTTCTTGTGACAGTTTAGGGTGCCTATCAGAGAGAAAGTCTTCCCACAGGTATCACACGTGTATGGTTTTTCGCCCGTGTGCACCCTCTGATGCATGTATAAACTTCCTTTGACTGTGAATCCCTGTCCACATATTTCACAGGTAAATGGTTTGACTTCTGCATGGACCAGTTCGTGCGCTGCGAGATCCTTGAAGCTCTTCCCGCACGTACTGCAGGGGAATTTCTTCTTCTCAAACTTCTCTGTATGTTTGAGGAGATGAGTGTCTAGCGCTCTTAATTGTAAGAACTTCTTCCCGCATTTTTCACAACAGTGCTGCTTTAGGACTGAATGCACACGTTTGTGTCGCAGAAGAGAAAACATCTTTGGAAAGGCCTTTCCGCACTGCTCACATGCAAAAGACTCTTTGGCTTGTGGCTTTTCAGGTTGCTCAGTTGACGTCTGCAACACGCCTTTCTGATCTTCAGAACAGCCCCTGTCATCAGCTGATGAAAAAAAGAACACAATAATACAAAATTAGTGTTGAACATATATGACATTATGATTTCTTATGACAGAAGTGCTTTAAAGACCCCATGAAATGCCTTGACAAGCATTCCCTTTCATTTTTTAACATGTTTCCTATTGAAAAAAAAGAACTTAGGGACATTTCAATGGGCTTTTTTAAAATAGCCAATAATCTACATCTATATCAGCGGTTCTCAACCTTTCTGACTCAAAAACTCCCTGTTGTCCAGATCATTATTCAAAGAGTCACCGATATAGGTCTATTTCCAGTATTTCTGCTGTAATTGACAAAGCAGCTTGTTTTCAAATGTTTTGATGAACAGATAGTGGGAGTATATATGGGATGATATATTGACCCTGTAAAGCCTGACATTTGAAATAATAGTCACAACCTTTAAACAATATACACATATACACACATACATACATACATACATACATACACACTCACCTAAAGGATTATTAGGAACACCTGTTCAATTTCTCATTCATGCAATTATCTAATCAAACAATCACATGGCAGTTGCTTCAATGCATTTAGGGGTGTGGTCCTGGTCAAGACAATCTCCTGAACTCCAAACTGAATGTCAGAATGGGAAAGAAAGGTGATTTAAGCAATTTTGAGCGTGGCATGGTTGTTGGTGCCAGACGGGCTGGTCTGCGTATTTCACAATCTGCTCAGTTACTGGGATTTTCACGCACAACCATTGCTAGGGTTTACAAAGAATGGTGTGAAAAGGGAAAAACATCCAGTATGCGGCAGTCCTGTGGGCGAAAATGCCTTGTTGATGCTAGAGGTCAGAGGAGAATGGGCCGACTGATTCAAGCTGATAGCAACTTTGACTGAAATAACCACTCGTTACAACTGAGGTATGCTGCAAAGCATTTGTGAAGCCACAACACGCACAACCTTGAGGCGGATGGGCTACAACAGCAGAAGACCCCACCGGGTACCACTCATCTACACTATAAATAGGAAAAAGAGGCTACAATTTGCACAGGCTCACCAAAATTGGACAGCTGAAGACTGGAAAAATGTTGCCTGGTCTGATGAGTCTCGATTTCTGTTGAGACATTCAGATGGTAGAGTCAGAATTTGGCGTAAACAGAATGAGAACATGGATCCATCATGCATGGTTACCACTGTGCAGGCGGGTGGTGGTGGTGTAATGGTGTGGGGGATGTTTTCTTGGCACACTTTAGGCCCCTTAGTGCCAATTGGGCATCGTTTAAATGCAACGGCCTACCTGAGCATTGTTTCTGACCATGTCCATCCCTTTATGACCACCATGTACCCATTCTCTGATGGCTTCTTCCAGCAGGATAATGCACCATGTCACAAAGCTTGAATCATTTCAAATTGGTTTCTTGAACATGACAATGAGTTCACTGTACTAAAATGGCCCCCACAGTCACCAGATCTCAACCCAATAGAGCATCTTTGGGATGTGGTGAATGGGAGCTTCGTGCCCTGGATGTGCATCCCACAAATCTCCATCAACTGCAAGATGCTATCCTATCAATATGGGCCAACATTTCTAAAGAATGCTTTCAGCACCTTGTTGAATCAATGCCACGTAGAATTAAGGCAGTTCTGAAGGCGAAAGGGGGTCAACACACAGTATTAGTATGGTGTTCCTAATAATCTTTTAGGTGTAGTATATATATATATACACATATATACACACACATACATACATACATATATATATATATATATATATATATATATATATATATACATATATACATACATACATACATGCGTATGTATGTATGTGCATGCATGCATACATATGTATATATATATATGCATATATGTATATATGTGTGTGTGTGTGTGTGTGTGTGTGTGTGTGTGTGTGTGTATATATATATATACATCAGGTTTTTATGACTCATATATTATGATATAGTGAGAATATGGTGCTCATAAAGAGGAGGAAAAAAAAATCACCTCAGTTTGATATTTATATGGACAAAAAGTAAGACAAAAATTTTGACAGCCAAATCAACAAGGTCTATATAACGGACAGTATAGCAGACTACTTCTATAAAATGCATACAAATATAAGTTGTCACTCTATATTTTCCAATAATATGTCTTGGTAAGATATTTAAATGCTTAGTTTTGTGATCAAAGTAGTTTTTATTTTGAGGGGGCGCACAACATATAATTCAATGCAATGATGAGAGATGTGAGAGAAATGATTGAGATGCACAAATAAACGTTTTCATACTCACATTTTAACATGATTTTTCTAAAAAAATAACGCATGGATAGAGAATCTGATGAGTGACAAAATGAGTAAGTGCAGAACGAGTCATCCATTTCTTTAAGTTAAATTTAATATTTTAAGACTGTTCATTTTAAGTGTGTGAAGTTTGTTAACTTTTATGAAAACACTAGCATATAGATGACCTAATATCTAAAATATGGGTTAAACAATGCAGTTGTTTAAAACAAACAATTGCAGTCATCACAAATAAATAGCCTTACTATACACTACCAACATGAGTTGTACTTATTTAGGAGTTTAAGTAAATTACATAAATAATAAACGTACTGTACCTTACCATCACTGACGACTACAGTCTGAATGTCTTCTGCTCTGTCCTCCACCAAAAGACATCTGCTTTCATTACTCTCCTGTGCAGGCTATAATTCACGTCACATGGAAATGTTTTATACTGTTACCACTATGTATCAAGAAATATAATAAACATGTTTTGATTCAGTAGAGAAAATATATATCTATAATGACTGATGGGGAAGGATACAAGCTATCCCTAACTATTACATTTTTAATAACAGAAATTCTTACCATGTGAGTCACAGATGAATAGAGTAGTTTGACTCTGAAAAAGCTCATATCTGGACATAGTGACCACAATTACGAGATGTGCAAAAATGAGAAATTGCCGTTTCAAAATAATATTTATGTAAGATTTAGGAGAGAGAAAAAAAAATGTCCTGCTTTGGCAGTCCAATCTGTAAAGCCAGTTTGAATACTTCCAATCAAATTATCGCCATAATCATAATAGATCTTGCATAGCAAGTGTTCTCAATGTAAAGCCAAACCATGATATGCAAACTCCCTGGAAAAGTTGCACTCTGCGCTAAAACCTTCACTTATGCATGAACATTTCAAATTAAAAGTATGCGCATACGCGCCATTTACCTTATTTTAATTATATTTTAAAAGATTAACAGGTCAACAAATTAATACAAATACAAAACACTATTTATAATAGTCAGAGTCCTTTCTGGTTAATTTAATAAATATGTTTGTTTATGTTTTGTGTAATGCAAAATCAGCTTTGAAATGCAAATGTTGAGAACCTGTTCCAAGGAAGATGGAGTTGACCGTCCATGAAATGGTCAGTTCCTGTACTCCCGAGGAATTTTCTTCTTCAAAATAAAAGTCATTTAACATGAAATATAAAAAGTCAGTTTGCATTGGAAGTCAAACGTAATAACATATTCAACCACTACAGCATTCAACTATGTACAATAATTTATCCGCTTTATTTATAGTAAAGATTCCTATTAACCACAGGAATAGTTGCGTTTTTCCTACCAAAAAATACCATAGAGTACACTGTAATGAGGAATTCATACTGTACTGTACATACTGTAGATGCAAAAGCCTCTAAATCCTAAATCCGTTTTTCTTTAAAATAAACATTTTTGTCAGGCTTTCATGTATAGGTTTCTACCTAAGTACTGGAACTTCTGAATGGGCTGAGGCTGGGATTTAGTGGGTTTGAAGTGAAAGTATTTTATGAACTTATACTATATACAGTATTTTGCATATTAATAAAATTGACTAAAAATAATTTGAATTCAGACCCAATTCATTAATGTATCTCTATGGAATTTGATTGACACTTGACAGAAAGCAAATTGAGGTAAAACAAATACACTTTGCTATTGTACATATTCTTGTCTTTAACAGATTCTGAAACGTCATGACATTTCCAATAAAACATGTGAATATAACAAAGAAAATGTCACTGCAAAACAAAATAAAAAAATTTCACACAGGTATACATTTGTGATCATTGTAATTTCTACGGTATGCGTATTTCTTCCCACATTTCTGGCACGTGTAGGGTTTCACACCAGTGTGGATTTGCATGTGTGCCTTCACATGGCTAAGTTGTACAAACTTTTTCCCACAGACCTCACAGCTGAACGGCCTCTCGCCAGTGTGGACCCGCTTGTGTCGGCTTAAGTTTCCGGATAAGCGAAAGCACATTCCGCACGTTTCGCACTTGTGTGGCTTTTCACCGGAGTGAATGCGCATATGCAGTCTAAGACTGTAAGGAAGTCCAAATTTGCTCCCACAAACAGAACATTTGTATGGTTTAGCTTTGGTATGAACAACCTCATGCGTTTTCAAACCAATTCTCTGAGTAAAAGTTTTATCACACACACCACACTTGAACGGCGTCACCCCTGAATGAAGTTTCTCATGTTCCTTCAGTGAATACATGCTGCTGTAACTTTTACCGCAGATTTTACACATGTACGGATCCGTTTCCGAGTGGAGTCTCTCATGCATTCTGAGCAAAGCGGTAGAACTGTAGCATTTTCCACATACATCACACGGGAAAGAGTTCTTCCCATCTCCAGATTTGCCATCCAGGTTTGCTCCAGATTTCTCACCATGTGTGAGTAAGTGTTTCTGTAAAGCATAGTTAAAAACAAAACCCTTCCCACATATTTCACACATGAATGTCTTCAGAGCTCCGTGTATTGCCATGTGCCTCTTCAGAGATTTACTCTGATAAAACTGCTTGGAACAGATTTCACACACGTGCCGTTTCACACCACTGTGCACGAGGAGATGCCTTCTGAGGTTTGTAATGTGGCCAAACTTTTGCCCGCATACATGACATATATGGGGTTTCTCTCCTGTATGCACAACCTGGTGCAAATTCATTTGTTTTTCTGTTTTGAAAGTCTTGTCACAGAGGCTGCATTTCCATGGTTTCTCATTCAAATGAATAGTCAGATGGTTGGTGAGGTTGCCAGAGTGTGAAAAGTGCTTCCCGCATGTCTCACAGCTGTATGGTTTTTCACCTGTATGGATCCTCTGGTGTGCCAGTAAACTCCCCTTTACGGTGAAGCCGTGTCCACATATGGAACAAAGGAACGGCTTCACCTCCAGGTGGACACGTTCGTGCATCTTAACATTGGCAAAGGTTTTCCCGCATGTTTTACAGAGTCCTTTCTTCTCGGCTGAATTGTGACGCAGTAGGTGTTTCTCCAATCCTTTTAAGAGTTCAAACTTCTTCCCGCACTGCTCACAACTGTGAGGCCCTTTTAAATGTCCACATTTGTGCTGATTTAGCGAGTGTCTCCAGAGAAATTTCTTTCCACACTCATTACAGTCAAATGATATTGTCTTCATGGTTTTCTTGGACTTTGTAGTGATTTGCTCTGCCTGCGAGTTTACTTCAGGTTGCTGGTCTTCAACAGAGGCAATGTATTCAACTGCAAAACATTAACAGGGTTTCAGGTACTACTACAAGTACGTATATGTATGTTTGTATATCAACATTGATAATAGTAAGAAATATTTCTTGACTACCAAATCAACATATTCCAATGATTTCAGAAAGCTCATGAGGACACTAAACCCTGGATTTAATTATGATGAAAATTCAGTTGTCATCACAGGAATGAATTACATTTTAAAATATATTCAAACTGTACACTGTAATAATAGTTCACAAAATTACAGCTTTTTCATAAAAATATTTTCAATAAATATAATATTTTCATACAAAATCTAAATAAATAAAATGTATTATAATTGACACCAAATTCATTAGCTAAAAGTAACTGTCTAGTAAATTTCAGTGAAATAAGAAAAAGCTATGGATTATGCGAAAAAAGTGAGACTATTTCAAGATACAAGTAAAAAACAAAACAAAAGAAAAACAAATTCTAAATCTAAAAAAATAAAAATTGGTACTTGAGTGTTAGGCAGTCTCGAATACATTTTTAGTACATTTAAATAATAATAATAATAATTTTATATTTTGTTATCTTAAACCCCCAAAATGTCATGTGGGGCAAAAAAACTATTTAAAATGGTGTCTTCATAATACAAAATTAAAAACTAAATAATATGGCATAATTTCAGGTTTGAAACCTTTCATATAAACACATTTTATAAATATCAGTAGTTTTAGAGCTGTTGAGATAATTGAACAACTTTTGTCCAGCAATTTCTATATTCTCAAATGTCAGGGTGGAACAATGGTAAACATATTATGAATTGACAAGGTAATAACAGTAAACATGATAATGCATCATCCAGAGCACTACCAACTGATCCTTGTGGCAAAGTGAAGAGGTTTGTAGATCTCTCTCAAATACTGGTAAAAAACTGATCATTTCAAGTATGTGTTGGTACACTTTCCATGTCAGGTGGTACAACTACAGTATACAACTATTAGGTTGTACCTCCTGACATAAAAACAGTAAAAAAATAAATAAAATAAAATAAAAATTAAACACTTTGAAATGTTAACAACTGAAACTAGTTTAAACATTGTTCACTACTCAAAAATATGCATTACATCAGTTTTGAAAAGATAAAAACAAAACAAAAAAACACCTTTTCTGAAGCTTTATTTTGTCAATGTCCCATTAATGTTGACGTAGTCTAGTATTAGAAGCTCTAGGTCTATAGTCTAGTATTTTATTGTTTAGTAATGCCAAACATTTGTGTAAAAAAAAAAAAAAAAAAAAAAAAATTATATATATATATATATATATAATTTCTACATTTCTTAGCTTGTTAGTTCATATAAATATCAAAGCGGGCAGCACATACCTTCTATAAAAAATGCTTGCACTGGCTTCTCTTTTCCACCACTTGACGACTCAGGACAAAATTCTGAAACGTCACTCTCCTCTGCACACTAAAAGAAAAAGAAAATCAATACAAACGTTGTTGCAAGCATTTTGGCAAACAACACAGAGTTACATAATTTCAACAGTGAACTAACCTGCTGGCCTTTAACAGAATCTTGTGGTTGTACATTATCTTCAGGTAATGCAGTGGGCAGATTCGGTCTCTCCGGAGACGCTGATGGAGCTACAGCTGCAGAATCTGAGAGGAGGGAGAGAAATTACTAGTTAAAATTGTAGTGGATTAAGTATTGTTAACATATGGCATTACATTCAAATACAGGAGATCTTACCAGGCACATTTCTGACAGTTTGATTGTTTTTTCTTTCTGGTTTCTTCAGATGCTCCTTCACCATCTCTTTCACATTTACTACATCATCATGGTAACTTTTAGAAACCTTCAGCTGAGTTGGCTTAAGAGCAAAGCAATAACTGAAGACTTTGCATATTTTTTGAACAGCCACGTTGGTAAAGGTCTCCATTACAGCTGTGAGATTTGCCTGCAACAGATATTAACTACTGGTTGTTTTTCTGGACTTCTTCACCTGCCTTAATGTTCAGTTTTGGAACTAGCAAGATGAAGCTAAACATTTCTTTGAAAGAATGAAACATAGTTACTTATTATAGTGTTAAACACAGAAAAAGACTTGATTAATACAATGAAATGTATCTTAACCTTGAATTGAAAGACTTCACAGATGAAACACTTCATTTATTATCTGATGGATCACAGCTGACAAAATCCCTTGATTAAAAATGAAATGGCATGCAGAATATCTGCAGAACAGAAAATAAACGTACCAGCCTGCGTTGTTTCTCATTCATTTCCAATATCGGATCTCTATCATAACCAATTTCAGTGTATGATGGGCGACATTCACAGTCAAAAACTTTCTGAATTTCGTCTCGAGCTGTTTCTGACAACAGTGTCATTATAGACACAGTTTGTTTGCGAAATAATTCATATTCTACCATTGTGCTCATACAAAAATTGCAATATAATTGCAATTTTTGATATATAAAGTGAATGATGTGACAACACAAACAATACCGCGTTTACTGTGTTCATGTTAACTTCCGTTTCTAGAAAGGACTACATCTTCAAAATAAAAGTTTGTACACTGCGATTGTCGTTGTGACAGGTCGACGCGAAATGACTTTTAATTTGAAATTCAAAATGCCGCACTTTGCGGAAGTCATATTCAACCTACTGTCTATGTATTCAACCTGTAACAGTTGTGAATGACATTTGTCCCACCTAAATATTTTCTCTTTTACAATCATGAATGAGAAAGTACTGCAGTTTCGACGAGATCAGCACTAACTTAATTCTCTTGGATCATCTTAGAAAATGTCGGAAAAGACAAATCTCCAGGTATGTTTTCATTCATTCTAATTCATTAACTCAAATTTTTTAACCGTGTTTATTAATTAAGTAATAGTAATTGATTTCACCGACATATTACTCTTAGAAAATTAACCATGGGTTTTTTTTTTTTATAGTAAAAGTGTAGATTTTGTAGATTGACTACCATTTGTATAACCACAGTTTTACTACAAATACCATAGTTAAACTATGGTTTAACTACAATAACCATGTTTTTTTTTGTTATTGTAGTGAAACTATGGTTAATTTTCCTAAGGGTATGGGATTATGACGTAATGCTAGGGTTAGTGGTTTACAGGAAATTACATATGAACCATCTTACCCCAAAAAAAAAAAAAAACTTTTTAGTGTAATATTGTCAAAAATGACATCTCAGTCTTTTACTCCTCCCTTGTGTTTAACGGACACAATGAATAGACATTATTGTCTTATCTACTGAAGCCAGGACACTGGGGCGTAGCTCCTACATCAGACTGTCCTGCTTCTTGTTCACTATACATTGCTTTCTCTTACTCAAAGTATCTGAAGACTCCAGCTCATCTCACTACAACTATGGCAGATGGACCTTATAAATACATTAGGGTCAGAACATGAATAAATGAATGGAATTATGTGCTGTTTGTGTTGGTACTAACCTTTGCGTGGAATATTCTTTTACAGGACGGTGATGGCAGAGTCAGCAGGGTGATACGTGTTGGCACCAGAAAAAGCCAGGTATTTTAATATATGTATGTTTATTGTACATGGACTATATTTTAAAATGTAATTTATTCCTGTGATGGCAAAGCTGAATTTTCAGCATCATTACTCCAGTCTCAGTGTCACATGATCCTTCAGAAATCATTCAATATGCTGTTTTGCTGCTCAAGAAACATTTACTATTATTATCAATGTTGAAAACGGCTGTGTGCTTAATATTTTTTGTGGAAACATTGATGCATTTTTGTCAAGATTCTTTGACTGAATAGAAAGTTCAAAAGAACAGCATTTATTTGAAATAGAAAACTTTTGTAACATTATAAATATCTTTACTGGCAGTTCTGAACAATTTAATGCATCCTTGCTGAATTAAATTAATATCTTACTGATCCCAAACTTTTGAATAGTAGTGTAGACGTACAAATTAGATAATCTAAAGTACTGTTAGAATATCTAACCATTTAATACATTTAAATATGTTTAAATTTACATGTTTCACAATTTTTACGACTGCTCGTCACTGGAATCATTCATTTATTTTAAAGTACCAATGTTTTACTTTTACTATCCATATTATAACTATATACATTTTGCCTCATCATCACTTAGTAGGACAAGTGTTAGGTTTGTAAGTCTGATTGGGTGTGTCAATGGTGGTGATGGGTTTTGATAAGCTTTCTGTCTTTGTCACAGTGGGTATAAGATTGCTTAGTTTTAGTAAAGAAACTGGTTACAGCCCTCAACCAGAAGATGAGCCTTAAAGGACCCTCATATTTTTGACCCTCGTAACCTTTTTGTTACTTGTATTTTTTCCAGCTGGCTCGGATTCAGACAGACAGTGTTGTTGAGAAACTCAAGGAGCTACACCCTGATGTTCATTTTGAAATAGGTAAGAGATTATTGTCTAATATGCAAAACAGTTGTAACTGAGTTTGCCAAGTATGGCATAAGTTAATATTCACTCTGTTTAAACAGATTTCCACTTCATAATATCTTTTATTTTGTTTCAGTGGCTATGTCAACAACGGAGATAAAATACTTGACACAGCTTTATCCAAAGTAAGTTCTCATCTAAATCCCAATTTGATTGAGTAATATTGCTGTCATAATTAATTAGTTTTGTAAATGTTAATGTATATAAAGTTTTTGGGGAAGTGAAGTATTGTTCAACTTCTGTGTTAAAGATCGGTGAAAAGAGTCTCTTCACAAAGGAATTGGAGAATGCTTTGGAAAAAAATGAGTGAGTCTATCAGTCTTTACTTCTTTATGTCACTACTTTGCAGTACATACAGATTTGTTCTTTGGTCTTTTGGTGCGTTTGATGTTCAGAAGTTTGTATTGCTACATTGTTGCAGATGTTTCAGTATGAATAATGCTGTTGTAATATTTGTGTCTCTATAGGGTAGACCTGGTCGTGCACTCTTTGAAAGACTTGCCTACTGTTCTTCCTGTGGGCTTCACTATAGGAGCCGTGCTGAAGTAAGGAAATCACAATAGTGGCTCTATGTTCTGAAGTGCTCATATGTTCCTCCACATCTGAGGAGTCTTTTATCTTGAAAGTAGCTGACATGTTACCCACAGACATCAGCATAATTGTTCATAAATAATTATTAAAATGTATGTAATTACTGATGTATAGTTTATTGCAAATCCTTTTAATTATGAAGCCAACATTGTGATTTGACATTTCCCTCTCTTCAAAGACGAGAAAACCCCCATGATGCTGTTGTCTTGCACCCCAAAAATAAAGGCAAACGTCTTGACTCTCTAGCCAGCAAGAGGTAAAAGCAGTGGCCTGTACACAGAATTATATGTTTTAAATGTTTTAAATAGAACTTTCTATAAAAAATACAAATAAAACAATTCTAATATATATATATATAATGGTTTCCACAAATATGTAAAACAACACACTGTTTTCAACATTGATGATATAACAATAACAATAAAAAAAAAATCTTGAGTAGCAAATCAGCATATTAGAATGATTTCTGATCATGTGACACTGAAGACTGGAGTAGTGATGCTGAATATTCAGCTTTACCGTCACAGGAATAAATTACATTTTTAAATTTATTAAAATGGTAAATAGTACATTTTTATTGTAAAAATATTTCACAATATTACAGTTTTTATTATATTTTTGATAAAATAAAGGCAGCATAAGATACTTTTTTTTTTATAATAATACATTTTACAGACCCAAAACTGTTTAATGGTAGTGTATATACTTTGATATGTTTTTTTTTTAATTATATATTTACAGGATACATGTTTTCTTGAATAATACATGCATTTACATTTTATATTTGAAGTGTTATAGGTACCAGTTCTCTTCGTCGGGCTGCACAGCTGAAGAAAAGGTTTCCCCACCTGGAGTTTAAAGACATTGTATCTTTCAATGCAGTGCAGCAATCTTTATTTTTCTCTCTCACTTTTTCTGACTGTAATTATTGTATGTAAATGGAGAAAACAAGTAAATAATGAATTAACAAGTATCTGATGTTTTGTGTGCGGTTATGACTTAACAGTCATGTTTCAGAGAGGTAATCTCAACACCCGTCTGAAGAAGCTGGATGAAAAGGATGACTTTTCTGCCATCATATTAGCAGCAGCTGGTCTTCGGAGAATGGGCTGGGAGAACCGCATTAGCCAGGTGCCTCTATCCTCCTTTAACCTACTATGCAAAGCAATGTCTTCCCTTAGGTCAACACTACTGATTATTGCACTGATTAGCCTATAATGTGTATTGATATATTGTGTATCATTTTGTTTCAGATCCTCGGGCCTGAGGACTGCATGTATGCAGTTGGACAGGTGGGTAACATTCAGTGTCCCTATTGAGCAAATCTTCTGCACAGCGGTGAGTGTATGTCCATTAAACTGAGCCTTACAGACCTCTCTTACTTTTCCCGTTAAAGGGCGCTCTGGCAGTCGAGGTGAGAGCTCGAGACCGGGATATCCTGGAAATGGTGTCAGTATTAAATGACTCGGACACTGTGTTGAGCTGCATTGCGGAGAGAGCGTTCCTCAAACACCTGGTAGGTATCCTGCTGCACTATAAAACCCCTCACACCTGTTTAATTCATGAATTGATAATTAATAAATAAATACACTCTAATTCAAAAGTCTGGGGTCATTAAGATTTTTTTATGTTTTTGAAAGAAGTCTCTTATGCTCATGCTCACTAAGGCGGGATTTATTTGATCAATATCAAACAGTAAAGCAAACTCAGTACATGTGAAACATGTTTTGAGAAAAACAAACCATTATTTAGTTATATTTCAGCATAAACATACATCGCTAGACAGGTACTGAACATAATCTAGATTTACGGCTGAAATGTTGCGGGTATATGAAAGTAGTGTAATGTACTTTAAATAACAAAAATAAAATTCAGTTCTGCTGCTGTTCTTAAAGGGATAGTTCACCTGAAAATGAAAATAATTTACTTCGTTGTTCCAAATCTGTAGAAGTTTCTTTCTTCTGCTAAACACAACAGAAGATATTTTGGTTAGGTGGGTGAGTAAATGATTAGTAAATGTCAGAACTATCCCTTTAAATACCAGTAGTGACGTTGTACAACAAAGGTGTTGTCTGCCACCATGACTGTCCCAATGTGAAGTGAGTCAGGGTCCTTACTGTCTTTACCAGTCCCGAATTTGTGCATACGATATACTGATTCATGACCTAGGGAACTTGGGAATTGAATGAGATGCTTCTTAGTCCCTATATGTCTCTACTCTTACTTTTGATCAGTTTAATGCATTCTTTCTGAATGAAAACTTACCTTACCTTATATACCTTACGACCCCAAACTTTTAAACGGTAGTTTACATTTGTAAAAAACAAAAACAAAAAAACACGTCTCTGTTTGGATTTAAATTGGCAAATGCGTAAGAGTCAATGATTGGATCATTATTGCAGTTATTTTTATGTTTCTATCATGTTTTATGTTTGGCAACAGTTCTTCCAACCCTAATTGATGGAGTGTGTAGCTTTTCATTTCTTAAACAACCATGTAGGAAGACACATCATGGCCATATTCCAGGATGACAGTGTCAAGATTTATTAGGCTCAAGTTTTGAAAGAATAGTTGGGAGGCAGCATCATTTTCACACATGAATTGGCACTTCTTGAATCCAGACCTTAAATTCATTGAAAATCTTTGGGATGTGCTGGAGATGACTTTACAGAGTGCTTGACTCTCTCAGTATAAGATCGTGACCAAAAATTGATGCACCTCTTGATGGAAATAACATCACAGCATTTATTTTCATCAAGAGGTGCGTTAATTTTTGGTCAGGATGCAAGAGTCAAGCACTCTGTAAAGTCTACTCCAGCACATCCTGGAGATGGCACTTTCAAAGAAAGTTTTTTTTTTTTTTTTTTACTTGATGGTTACACCATATGACATTTTTTGAAGTAGAAAATCTTTCTGGTTAATTGTATAAAAGTTTTTGAAAACCATATAAAACCACCACGAATACAAAGAATACATTTCTAAGAACTTTGCACATGTGCCTTAAACTTTTTTTATAGGAAGGGGGCTGCAGTGTTCCAGTTGCTGTTTACACTGAAGTTAAGAATTCACAGGTAGTGAGGAGCTTCATGTTGATTTTACTTTATACTCGACTAGAAAATGTCTCTCACCTGAATGACAGATCTGTGTTGGTTTTACAGATCTACCTGACTGGAGCAGTGTACAGTCTCGATGGCTCAGACAGCCTGAAGGAGACAATGCAGACAAGCATCAGCTCAGACGATCAGGTTGTTAATCCACTAAAATATAGATATAATTTCCTATATTCTGAATGCTTCTTTGAAGTTTACACTGATCTGAGCATGTGTAACCTCCTTATTCTCAGACTGAGGAGCAGGAGAAGGTTGATGAGAAGGTCCAGCGTGTGGGTATCACTGCTTTAAAGGTGTCAGGAGCAGCCCAGGATGCAACAGTGAAGTTAGGAGTGGACCTTGGAAATCTGCTGCTCAGCAAAGGGGCCAAAGAGATACTGACTGTAGCCAGACAGCTTAATGACGCACGATAGGTATATAATAGTCCATATCCGTAGCTGAAGAGCAGCCACCCCCTTTTCCAGAAGTTTTTTACATTTTTTATTTCAGTGTCAACAAGTGTTTATGTGTCAAACTATATAGATGACCTTTATATTTTATGTGTAATTAAGATATTAGTTATACTGGATATTTAGCAAAGGTCAATTTGCAGTTACTACTTAAAACAGCCTTGGATGATGCATAATAATAATGCCAAAATAATGACTCTGCTATTCACTGAAGACATATGTGAAAAACATCCGCATTACAGAGAGCTAATAGACAGAAATTATATTTGCTCTCATATTAAGCCATGAATCACACAATCATGCCTTTTAAGATGGTGTGTGTTGTATCTAGACACATGCTCATTTGAAACTTGAATTATTCTGGGATGTACATTTTTGAAAGCTGCTTGTATTAGTATTATCTACATTTTATCTTCACTAACTGCTTTTATGTACACGTGAAGTTATACGACATAATAACCTGTATACCACTACAAAATGTTTTTGAATGATTGGGCCAGCTGTTTTTAGATAGTATTTAGTGTGAAAATGTAATTTAAAATGTTTTTCATTCATTCTCAAATATGTTATGCCTTAAATGTTGTCACTGAACCCTTTAAATAGTTTGTCAGCTCTAACATCAGTGCCTGGAAATTGAAAATAATAATATCATCTTTGCAAATTTCTTTGTGTTAGCTCATGGTCTGATAGAGATGTAAATTGTATTGAGTTTGTATGCACTGTCTCTTCCTTTTCATTTATTCCACTCAAATATGAAGTCGTTGCTTTATTTATTTGGCTAAATGTCTTTTCTGGACAGTATTCAGTATTTTGCTGGACAGTATAAGCCAGTATTCATTCGCTGTGATATTCTAAATGCTTTTTTAAATTTGTTATGGTTTAGATATAAACCTGATTTAATCTGAGCATATGCAAGATTTTTAGAATGTACTCAAATTGAAACTGTTGATATATTCCATAAAATACATTTAGTTTTTCATTTTAGTTTAGTTTTATGGCATTTTCGTGTCCGTGTTGTACTGGTAAACTGAACTCTGAATAACTTATAGCATTGTTTGTCATTGCTTTGAAAGGGGGCATCTACATTTACATGAAACAGCACATTTTAAAAGTTTGGTGGTTTTAATTAAGAGCAGAGGTGTTTATTTTTACTCACCGTTTTTGCCAGTCCCAAATCAAGCAATATAGATGCAGATGTATGTTTACACCATTTGCTATTTTTTACAAACTGCGTTAGACAGTAAGAATCCAGTAGATACCCCCTTTTTCGTAAATATAAAAATAAAGTTTTACTCAAGACCTGTTACACTGACATGTCAAGGCTGAGGGTATAAATAAAGGAGCAATTCATCAGAAGTGTCTCTTACTCTTAGAGTACTCTTGTTTATTATAGATGCATACTTTTCAAGATTGATGTTTCATAAATGTCTATTACAGGTACCAGGTGGCATTTAATCAGTGAAGGACTGCCTGTCAGATGTCAAGCTTAGACTCGTCCTTGTTCTGAGGGTGAACTCACTTTATTAGCGCGTGGCTTCTTCTGGCAACCAGTTGTGGCATGTTGCCATCGCGTCCACTCATTTTCACAGGAAATGATATACCACACTGTCCATAGGAGTCTATAATCTCATACCTGCTTTAATAAACAAACATATTTATGTGACAGTTTTACACAATGGTATAAAATATTTAAAAAAAAAAATGTAAATATAGGCATACATTAAACATTGAATAAAATATAAATAAGAAATCTTAAACTATTCTAAAAAAAAAAAAAACATAAAATAAATAAACACGCAATTTATTTATGTTTTTTGGCCGGTTTCCATGGAAGAGAGTGCGCGCGCAGGTTTGGTTTGGAGCATCATTGAACATAAGCCAAGGCAAGTGCTGCTCACTGCAGAGCACACAAAATGAAGTCCAGCTCACCCCTCTCTGGACGTCATGGGTTGAGCTTGGCTTAGTACAGCTCCACCTCTGTGGATCTAATATAGAGTTATAAATCGGGTTAGGGCGTGGTTGGACCTTCTAGCTCCACCCATTACGCCCAAATTACATCTTGAGAGGGGGGTACTGGATTTCACACTCCACCCATGGCTCTGCAGTGAGCAGCCTCTCGCTGCGGCTCTTTCATCCATCTCATGTTTTGCGTCACACCTCACCACGAAACTCCCTCAGGACTCGGTTTTTCATTCAGTTCTGTACGGGATTACCAGTGGCAGGAATTATTTCTGGTAGATACTTATTGTAAAGAAAAAAGTGACGTGCATTTCAACACTTAAACGAATATATTTCCTCTCAAGTGTGAGCCTAGGTAAGTGATTTTCACAAACATTTGGTTTGTTACCAGTCAATGCAGTTCATTCTCAGCAGGAACATAACTTTACAATATTTGTTTTATCATCTAGGTTTTATCATCAGACCATAATGTCTGATTAACAGTGTATTTTATCATAATAAAATGTTATTTACGACATTTAAAAAAATCACATTATAGGCTATTTTAATCGTAACTCTACTAAGCTGTGATATATTTTCTTTTAATTTATTCATTAATTATTATTTAATAAAAGTAATAAAGCAACATATATATTCATGGTATTAACAGAGATAAAACTACTAATTATTGGGGATTAGCCTACATACACAGCATCAAGACCACAAAGCCAAATCTCTTAACTCTCTGTGATGGCCTGTTAAACTTTTTTTTTTTTTTTTTTTTTTTTTTTTTTTTTTTTTTTGTCCAATAAAACAATCTTATTTCTCTCAAAGGGCAGGAATATATTAATACAATGCTGTTTTCTTGCTCAGATACAATACAATTTTTTTTTTTTTTTTAAAGGATGGTACTTTTCATGTTTCTTTTAAAATATCCTTTTTATTTTACAGTTTGTATTTCCAGTTTGTACATTAGTATTTGTAGAGACCCTTTTTTTAATTTTGAAAAAATCCAGTTTCACTGGATACAATACATTCCAACAAGATTTCCATTGTACAGGCTGTCTCCGCACGGCACAATCACGGCACAATCTACTAAGTCTCATGTGAACGCTCAAGTGATCCCCTCCTACCTTGTGTTCTCTGTGGGACTGAGCTAATGATGTCTGTCTCTGACCTGGCTATTCACATTCTCTAATTTCGCTCTTCCTTTTGGCTCCAAACTCCAGGGACTTACATCTAGCCGGTCAATTCAGTGTGTCAGCACAATGCGGTCTCTTGGAGGAAATCAAATCCCAGCCTTTTACAAGAGCTCCAAATTCTAAACCAGATCAATTTGACAGAGTAGGGGCCTCTCCTGAATGAGCAGAGAGTGTAAAAAGGTTTGCGTTTCAAGGGGAAAGTATAGTACGAAATCCCCTTAGAGATTTCTCATTTTGAATGCATGGTTATATACTGTATGATGACTTTGTTGACTAGAAGTCACAGTGAAATTAAATGTAATAATGTAACCATGTAGTTTTTTAGACATATAGTCACAGCACTGAAGCATTTTTGCTCTCTTTTAGACCTTTGGAATGGCCGAGAAGATGTCTGATCCTGGGACAGTTAGTATTTCTATAGAGGACAGCCTCTGTAATGGGGGAACACAGCCCCAGGAAGCACCATTGCTAACCCATCTAAAGAAGGTGGAGAACCACATCACAGAGGCGCAGCGCTTCTCTCACCTGCCCAAACGCTCTACAGTGGACCTGGAGTTCAGTGACCTCTCCTACACCATCAGAGAAGGACCATGGTGGAAGAAACAAGGTCAGTAGCACATACACAATTTAATTATCTAACCATATAAAGAAAATGCAAGTTCACGTCTGTATAGTAGAGGGTGCAGCTCAAAATAACCTGGATTACAGAATAGGATCCAGGAAAAGAAAGCTCAACACTCTTACTTCAGCAATAAAAACAAAACAATGAAACACAAATGTACTGTTTATGTAAAGTCATTTTCCCTTATTAGTATGGTTGAATTGGGTCATCGAAGGTCAGCAACAAAAATATTGCTTAATAAAGTGAAATGAAATACATAAATTATATTTGTATTATTTAACGTATTTAATTATTGCAGATTTGTGTAAGTTTGCATTTCAAGGTTATTTATTTTGAGGAATACACTGAATCTGTTTTTGTGCTAGTGAAATGAGTAAATGCATGCTCACATTTAGTGTAGAACTACAATAACCATCATGTTTACACAGCACACACAACGCTTCACCTTACTCCACTCATGTGGACAGGAGATGTGTCAGTCAGTAAATGGGGAAGCAAAGTGACTTGCGTTACTTAACTGAAAAAAGTAAAGTTGTACATTTAAAAGTAATGCATTACTAATTACTTGAAAAAGTAATCTGATTACATATTGCGTTACTTGTAATGTGTTACCCCAACACTTGTCGTCTCTGAATAATTGTGCACAAATGAACACAGCACAAAATCAGATTTGAAGAGAAATCCAATCTTTACCAAAATGAAACCTTAATGGCATTACTGTGTGCAATAATATACTATGCATATCTTGTTTGTACAAGTCAAATCAGAAATGAAAACATTCAGGTCTTGGCTATATGCATTCTTAAAGTAGCAGCTTTTGTTCATTTACAAAGTGGATACGGTAAGTAATTGTATTTTACCAGCTTAGCATACAGAGGAGATTAAAATCCCATTAGAACAGATATTTAGATCATTCGATTTGCAGGTAACTTCATGAATGCTGGTATCTTATTCTGATCATTTCTGTTTTTATCTGATGAAGCTGACTCATGCACTGTCTAGTCTGGCCCAAAGATAGGAGTTCTTTAATCTCATGATTTATTGGTAAAAAGATCCCATTGTGGAAGATGCTACTATTTTGCAGCCTTCATAGGCCAACAAGGCTTTTACTTTTGCAGTGTCACTGCCATCCATCACCACAAGTAGTTTAAATTAGATGAGATCACATCTGACATCACTAGGGAGAACACAATTTTCTTATGATATCATCCTAATGTTTATTCCTTGGTAATTCGCCTGACTGTTCTTATGCATGCTGAATGTAGCATTCATAATATGCCTGCACTATGATAAAAAAATATAGAATTAAATGTATTTGGAAAGGTGATATATGTGAGGGTTAGGGTGAGTGTTCAATGTAATTTGTACTCTTCCATTGTGGCCTAAAGCAAGAGCTCCACTAATGATGATAATATGGCAGATCAAATGACTTGTATAAACAGACATGTATGGGAATAAAGTCAAAGGGTAAAGAAGAGGGCTTTCCTTGATTCGACTGTGAGAACAGAGCTTTTGGGCTAATAGGCTGCTAATTAGGGTGCCTTGCTCTGAAATACAGCAAGTCTGGCTTTGACAATCCTGGGAGTGTTTATCTCCCCCCTCTCTCTCTCTCTCTGGATGTTTCTATATTAGTGACTCCTCAAAATGTGGTGGGTGGGTGAAAGGCATCTTGGTGGACTCTTAGAAAGGTCAATGAGCAGATTTGTCCAGAGTGGTTAAATTAGCCACTGAACTTAAAGGTTTTGGAGTCTGATTGATTATCTCATTACCTTCATCACCCACTTTCTCACATTTCTTAGCTTTGGAGAAAATATGTAGTACAGTCATGAGGTTCATGGATTAAACCATACTTCTTATTTGAAGGGATTAACTGCAAGTGGACCGCTTGTTCCAAAGGAGAACCAACCGTATGACGCCAATCATATATTCCCCCCGCAGGTTATAAGGCCTTGCTCAAGTGTCTATCGGGCAAGTTCTGCAGTCGGGAACTTATTGGCATCATGGGCCCCTCTGGGGCTGGAAAGTCTACCTTGATGAACATCCTGGCAGGGTACAGGTGAGGGGACATTGAGTGCAAAAGTGATGTGGAAAACATAATAATACAATAGTGAGAAAGCATGCTGTACTTTTCATTCTAAATGATTGAATTTCACAAGTAAACTTCATTATGAATTTAAAAAATACTTAAATACATTCATTAAATTAAATATGTATCATTTTTAAATTCAATTCAATCTTGAAAGCGTACACACCCATTGCTGTTTGTCTTGTGCGTTAAAGAAAAACAGGGATGACTGGACAGATCCTGGTAAATGGAAAGCTCAGAGACCTCCGAACCTTTCGTAAAATGTCCTGTTACATTATGCAGGAGGACAAATTGCTGCCCCACTTGACTGTTCAAGAAGCAATGATGGTGAGTCTGCAGGGAGAATGATGTGGTAAAGGATGCCCTCTACTGCTGGTTTGATGCTAATGCTCATATTGCAATAACTTCAGAATGCTTTTCATGTACAGAAAAAAAAAAAAAAAAAAAAGTTCCTAAAGGGAAACACATGACTGAACTCAACTGAATGATTTCTCCACTCTTTTTAAGGTTTCAGCCAACCTGAAGCTTAATGAAAACACAGAGGTGAAAAAAGAGCTGGTAGGTAAAACTCATCACCTCATGCAGACTTGCCCCACTATGCTTCTCTCTGAAATGTCACCTACTTTCTGTGTGTTTATGATGTCATGTAGATAAAAGAAATTCTGACAGCCCTGGGACTACATGAGTGTGTCCACACTCGTACTGTCTCTCTCTCTGGGGGCCAGTGTAAGAGGTTAGCGATTGCCCTTGAGCTAGTAAACAACCCCCCAGTCATGTTCTTTGACGAGCCCACCAGGTAATGATGTTATCATCTCACACAAATAAAACAGCATTATTTTTTATATAACACAAATGTTGCATTTTGATTGCAGTGGTTTGGATAGTGCATCCTGTTTCCAGGTAGTGTCTTTGATGAAGTCTCTAGCACAAGGAGGGCGAAACATCATTTGCACTATTCATCAGCCTAGTGCCAAACTCTTTGAGATGTTTGATAAGGTACAAAATCATATGCAAATCTTTTTGGGAATCTGAAACGTCTTCAGATCACATCAGTCACAATTTGATTTCTTCTGTGTCTCTTTCACAGCTGTATATTTTAAGCCAAGGCCAGTGCATATATAAGGGAAGTGTCCCATACCTCATCCCTTATTTGAGAGGACTGGGTCTTCACTGTCCAACATACCACAATCCTGCAGATTTCAGTGAGATAACCATGTATTTTATAAATACTCATATTTACATACTCACATATACACGGATATATACGTGTGTGGATATATTCAACAAGAATGCATTTAATCGGTTAAAAGCGACAGCAAAGACATATCATTTCAAAATATTGATTTCTATTTCAAATCAATTCTGTTCCTTAGAACTTTCTATTCATCAAAGAATCCTGATTTCAAATCGATTAATCACGATTAATATAACTAACATAAAAGTTTATGTTTACACAATATGAAAGTGTGTGTGTGTGAGAGAGAGAGAGACTGTAGTCATATATATATTCTTCACGGTTTTGTGTTTAGTCATTGAGGTAGCATCAGGAGAGTATGGCGACTTGAACCCAGTGTTGTTTGAGGCTGTTCAGGGTGGCATGTGTGCTTTGGAGGAAAAGTGCAACTGTATTGACAAAACCACCGTAACCCCATGCACTGCAAAATGTGTCAAAGTGAGTGATGCTACTAGTTTCATAAGTTTTCATTTCTGCTGGTGGATAGCATCTGTCATGCTTGTGGTCAGGATGTATGCTAGCTAGACAAACCGATCCACTCTGTTCAAAAGCCTCTTTCAAATAAAAAAATACTGAATGTGTTTGATGGTGTAACTGTCTTCTCAAGGTTTGCTACACTTGTTTTACAGGATTCAGGACACACTGAGAGCCATACTTTTGCGACAAGCTCTCTGACTCAGTTCTGCATTCTCTTTAAAAGAACATTTATTACAATATGCAGAGACCAGGTACAATGTTGTTTCATTTAGTTGATATCTGGTATGTCAGTCCTAAACTTTACTAAGTATGTTTTGTGTCTTAATACACGGAAATATATAGCAACTTTATATTTTAGGAAGGGGATCATCATATTTGGGGGTCCTTGGAATAAAAAAAAAGACCCAATTTTGATCTTAACTCAGTCTTGTAATTTGTTAGTTTTGCAACATTGTTTAACGTTTGGTTCCTGTTCTAGGTTTTGACACATCTTCGGCTAATGTCACACATCTCGATTGGAGTGTTGATAGGCCTGCTGTACCTCAATATTGGCAATGATGCCAGCAAAGTCTTCAACAACACTGGTTTCCTCTTCTTCTCAATGCTCTTTCTCATGTTTGGAGCACTGATGCCTACAGTCCTTACCTGTAAGTTAGTAAAGCAAAATGCAAGAACGTAGCAGACATGTCACAGTTTCATTATCAACACAAGTTTGGCTCTAAAAGCATGTCCTACATTCAGCAGGGGAAGTGAAAGTGGGTTTGATCTGATAGATTATCTGCTTTCAGTTCCCCTAGAAATGGCTGTGTTTCTGAGAGAACATCTAAACTACTGGTACAGCCTGAAGGCTTACTATCTGGCTAAGACAATGGCTGACATTCCATTCCAGGTGGGTGCCTGCCTGCCTAAGCCTTACTGACTCCATTTTATGCCTGATATAAGCTGAGCATATTTGGACAATGTTGAAAGTTTAATATAATAGAACTAAGACAAAGGAATCATGGACCCTTATAACACCAGCATTTGATATTGTCATGGGTTTGTCCACTCTTTCTCAGGTCCTTTGTCCCATCATGTACTGCAGTATTGTGTACTGGATGACTGAACAGCCTCCAGAGGCAAGCCGCTACTTGTTGTTTTTGGCTTTGTCAATCTGTACAGCTTTAGTAGCCCAGTCTCTTGGGCTTCTGGTTGGTGCTGCCGCCACATCCCTTCAGGTACATGTTGCAGCTACTATCTCTGCTAACTAAATGTTTTTGCTTCTCAGGGCTACAGACTGCAACAAAAAAATATACAACATTAAATCAAGTCAGGACAGTCGTGAAAACTTTGCTTCCATATTAAGAGAAAAAGGTTTAAGAGATGCCTGCAAGTCTAGTTTACAAGTTTACAAAGACATTTTTACTGGTCATAACTTCTGGAGAAAAATAGTGCAGATACTGGACAAAGATTAAACTTTTTTGGTGCGCGTGTAATGACAGCCTGTGTTCGCAATCAAATGAAGTATACTTTGCACGTCCAGCTGTATATATATATACACCACACGTAATTTTTTTTTTTTTTTTTTTTTTTTAAACAAACAATAAACAGCGAACAATAGCCTTGAACTCGCACAATAGCTAGTGGTTCAAACATTTGGAGCCGTTACCAAGTTTTCAGCTGACTCCCTCACTGAATTACAAGGTATTTTTTGGTGCGTTTGAAATGAAGAGAAATGTGAGAACGTCTTGTAATTAAAGGGATAGTTCACCCAAAATTTAAAATTCTGTCATCATTTACTCACCCTCAAGTTGTTCCAAACCTGTATGAGTTTCTTTCTTCTGTTGAACACAATAGAAGATATTTTGAAGAATATGGGTAATCAAACAGTTGATGGGCCCCATTGAGATCCAAAAAAAAAAAAAAAATCAATGGGGCCCATCAACTGTTTGGTTACAGACATAATAATACATATCAGTAATACAAACCCGATTCCAAAAAAGTTGGGACACTGTACAAATTGTGAATAAAAAAGGAATGCAATAATTTACAAATCTCATGAACTTATATTTTATTCACAATAGAATATAGATAACATATCAAATGTTGAAAGTGAGACATTTTGAAATGTCATGCCAAATATTGGCTCATTTTGGATTTCATGAGAGCTACACATTCCAAAAAAGTTGGGACAGGTAGCAATAAGAGGCCGGAAAAGTGAAATGTACATATAAGGAACAGCTGGAGGACCAATTTGCAACTTATTAATGACGTTCCACATCATTGCATTCTTTTTTTATTCACAATTTGTACAGTGTCCCAACTTTTTTGGAATTGGGTTTGTATATGCTAAACTTCTTATTTTACAAAAAAATATTATTGGTAATTTGCTTGCCTTGTTTAAATTGACTCTAACACTGTGGCTACACCAGACGCAAGCAGTGTGATGCGATGTGACAAAAACCGATAGAGCCCATTATAATCAGTGATGCTGTCTACACTGGATGCGGCAGTAAACTGATGCCCCGTGCTATTTCTGACATACTTCAGGCGCTCGCGCTACTTCTGACACAGAGAACAAATGGATTTGCAATGGTCGCTTCGTCGAGTCCAGTGTAGACAGCCAACTGTTGCGATGCGACAACTGTCTTGCCCGGTGTAGACATGGTGTAAGGAAAACTTTGTTTGAAAATAAGACTATAAGTTTGGGTGTTTGTCAAATACAAACTAAGCACATATGTCACTGCCATATGAACAATACTTTGATGCCATCATCTCTGACTGATAACAGAATACTTCCTAAATTGTAACACTGCATTTTCTGTAAAGCTGCTTTGAAACAATGTGTATTGTGAAAAGCACTAGACAAATAAACTCAAAGAACAAATTGAATTAAATGTTTCATTTTAGGATCCTATGGCTAGCCATTTGTTCAGTCTGGAGGCCTGCTTTTGGTTATGGTAACTTTTCAGCTTGTCTTGGCATAGAATTTTTTTAATCATATTGTGCATTTTCTTCCCAGGTGGCCACTTTTGTTGGTCCAGTTACAGCCATTCCAGTCCTACTCTTCTCAGGCTTCTTTGTGAACTTTGACACCATTCCAGAATACTTACAATGGAGTTCTTATGTGTCCTATGTTCGGTATGCTATTTATATCTTAAATAGCTGTAATAGTAATGTGTTTGCTCTTACTGTGCAAAATCACAGTTTCATGTTTGCTTATTGTGCTTATAATAGGTATGGATTTGAGGGGGTGATTTTGTCCATTTATGGGATGAACCGAACTGAGCTTGAATGTCCAGGAAGGGTTTGCAAGTTCCAAAGACCTGAAGAAGTTCTGCAGTTGTTGGATGTAGAAGATGCCAAGCTCTACATGGATTTCATCGTACTGGGTATTTTCTTCCTCATCTTGCGACTAGCCACCTACTTGGTTCTTCGGTACAAAATAAAATCAGAGCGATAATATTCAAGTCCTGGCCTTGCATGGTCTCTAGCTCCTGTGGCCTGTTTTCAGGCTACTCTATTATCCATTTCCAAAGGTGTCATCATCTGCTCAGGAACTTCAGATTTACTTGTTTATCATTTTGGTGTTCTAGTTTTTGTTTTTTATTTGGATTAAATAAATCACATTTCATTGTCTACAGAATTGACTTTAAATATTGGAGTAAATAATCTCATGTTTTTCAGTGTTAGATTGATGCAGTTCCAGGTGTTGAAAAAAATGGGTGTCATTTGGGCTGCTATATCCAAATTCAACTTGTGATACCAATTTTAAATATGCAATGCAAATGATAATTTACTGAACTTACTGTTAGTTGTGGCAATTCTGGAACTCATTCAACTCTGGATTTAAGCACTAACAGTGATTTTTTTTAATTTTTTTTTACTCAAAACACTAATTAGAATGTAGTTTGTTTTCTTTGCATTTTCAGTTTCAGAAAGCACATCATGAACATATTTAGCCTGAGGTGAGGATGTTTACATATCATTGCACATGTCCGAAAAGGGTTTTAATTCAAACCAGAAGACTGTGAAGGTTCACACAGTGCCTGTGTTTCTATTAAACCATTGTATCAATCTTTCTGTAAAATTTCTGGTTTCTTTCTTTTTTTGATTTAGTATTTTCCTTCTAGAAATATGATGTAACTACCTGGTGCTACAAATTATGTATTCAAAAGTTATACATTTTTTAGGTCAACAAACTTTCATACTATGTATATCAGCAATGTATTGCTTAACATGTCATACTGCCAAATGTACGTAGTGTGTTTAGAAATAAAATTCTGAGACCCATCAGAAGTGCAATTTCTCACTCACAATTGCAAAACACTGTGCTTGAATGTAGTATTCATACTGGTTCATTTAAGGACATTGAATAATTGAAAAATAAATGATTAATAATTGTTATAATTTATTTGACCTCTTACAGTAATTGCATAATTACTGATTAAAAACTCTTTTGAACATTGGCCAACTCTGAGTAAACTAAAACGGAAGAATATCCTGTGCAACCTGTTTGTTTCACATTTCATCAAATAACCTTTCTAAGAATTGTAGGTGTGTCAGTGAGATCAGGGCTAAAAAGTAAAACAGCTTATGAGATTTGCATAATATAAATGTCAAAAGTAATTAATGCGTGGGTTGGCCTATAAAATGGCAAAGTGATGTAAGATTTTGCTGTCTGGATATAGCCTACCTTATCAAATGTATCAGACTGAAAACCCAAGCAGAACCCTGAAGAAAGCTTGTCTATTGTCTATTTAAAGCTGCTGTTAGGATTTAACCTATATAAGGATATAACTCGCATGCCTTTACTATATCTACTTCATGGCTTTAAGTCATTTAACCTTTGCCACGGCGTTGTAAAAAGCAAAGTTGAAAGTTGAAGTTTGTGGGCGGTACAACTGACTAGCAGCAGCTTAGCAGGAAGACGGCGGAGAGCTCTCGCTGTCCTCGGCTTTGAGCTGAGCGTCAGAACGCTGGCAGAGTCCGAGGAAAATCAATGAGGAATTCACCGCATTCCCAGCCTCTAGATTAGGTAAAGACTTGCATTAACTAACGTTACAATCATCTTAATCATTACCTATGATTTCCATTGTTAATGGTAGTAGTCATTGCTCTGATACATAATTTCATTGTCACCTAACGGTGGTTTTGGTTTATAAATATTATTGAAATAAAGACGCGTCTGAAACCAAGTTCAGAACGCGTCGAATTGCAAAATCGATTTGAGGAATCCATTAAATTTCTCGCTCACTCGAACATGCTGACAGGCATGTGTAGCAACCGTAGACTGGTCTGTTTACATATACAGTCAAAACTGTTTGACCTGTACGAAATGTTTTAAAGTGCATCTGGATATGCAGATGGATTAAAGATAAGGAAACTGCAAGAAAGTACAAGTAAAATAATATTAATAATAATTAAATCCTATGAAGTCTATGGTTTTTACCTGATTCATTGTACTATTTGTAGATGGTGGCAGGCAGCCATACTATGTTAAGGTTGACATTGTTATTGTATGCAATATTTGGTATCGATTTCTTAAAACACACACATATTGTTAAATATCACCATTAAGCATATGATTTTTGGTTATTTTGGACTGTAATCTGAAATATATACCCTGAGTTGTTAACTGTGTTTGGGAATGTGGCAGCTGTTTTCTAAACCAGTGGTTCTCAACCATGGGGCCTTCGTGAACTTCCAGGGGGCCCCAAATAAATCTTACAATTATTTAGATTTAGTTATATTAACATAATCTTATTTATTTTTGAGTTCATTTTTATTACAACAGAAGAACTGGGTTTGGATATCATCTTAGATATTAGAGTCAAAAAGGCTGGTCATTAGATGAATTAGATTCAAGAGTTTTATTTGTCACATACACAGTTATATACTGAATATACAACCGGCAGTGAAATGTGAACATTTTTTTTTGTTCTGAAACAGTCCAGTGTAGAGGTAACAAATGTCCAAAAGTGTTTTGCTGTCATAGCAGATCAATGGATTATTCTTGTTATGTTGTAGATGACTTAATGAAAATTAGTTTCCAGAATTGGTTTAGGTTCAGGTGTGGTGACCGGTCACACCTTTAAAAAATCTTGGTCATATATAGTCATCATCACAGTCTTCAGAGGACAAACATTTTCTGTTGTGTATTAAATACACAGACTAATCACTTGACCTTCTTGATCATCCATCAATATCAAACTTGACTGATGAATTTCAACTCCCCTTGTGAAAAATTGTTATACAATATATACATATGTAAATTATTTGGGAAGTATTTAAATGCCACAGTGGTCACTCTAGTGATGCATCATGCAGCTTCTTTAGATAATGGACATTATCCAAAATTAACACTTTGGGTGTGTTGGTAAAAAAAAAGAAAAAAAAGTGTATCATATACCTGTGTAAGCATCACGTGTCATTGAAACTCAAAGCCAAAGGAGTGACCTCACAAGGTTTGGCTTGTTTTTCTCAGGTAACACACTGCTACTGTGTTGATTGATTGTAGCATTTGTTTCCCTGTACTACACAATTTCCAGACCTGTTTAACCTTTTAAATCACTACGGTAAAACCTATAATACTTTAGGGATAATTTTAAAGTAAAAATGTGGCGAATTGGAAGGCCATCGGGAACGGAAGTGTTAAGGTGGAGATGCCAAGGGTTATCAAGAGATGTCTGCTGCAAACACACCAGGGCTCTTGAAACAAGTAGGTGTTTTATAACCTTAAAACAGTTAAAGTATAAATTAATTAAATGTGAGTTTTATTTTATTTATTTTAAAATATGTGTTCACACACACACAATTTATTTTAACAGAAATCCTTTATTTGAAAAAAAAAAAAAAAAAAAACTTTAATATTGTGAAATTACAATTTAAAAGTATTTATTGAAATAGAGTTTTTGGGAATTGACCCCAAACTTTTGAATGGTTTTATTAGTATTTATTAGTGTGTGTGTGTGTGTGTGTGTGTGTGTATGTATGTGTATATATATTAGTATCTCTCTCACACACTTTATTTTGTTTTGTATAATTTAAATAATAATTGCTAATTTCAGCCCTTAACGTAAGCCTCCGATCAGATGGCATCTGCGGTAGCGTAAAACAACGTCAATCTTCATTCCCAATGTAAGTATAATGCTGAGAAATGAATCCATAATTTTCTGATGCAGCATCTATGTCTAGTGTTTTCAGAGAATATGTTTTGATATTGTCTGTGTGTTGCCTCATCAGCAAGACTACAAGCTCTTATAGAAATACATGGAGAGAACTGAGAACATCAATGTGCTATTCCATCTCTGGATTCAACTCCAGGTTCTTTTGTACCAATGAGCCTGTCACAGGTGAGCCTATGCATTCATTATTTACATTTGGATGGCATATTAAAAAATATGGCAATGTATTTCATGCTTGTATTAACCTGCAGATCCCATTGAGATCCACAAACAGAAGTTGACATTATGGTTCGGTCACCTTCCTCAAGAGGAGAGGCAATTCGGTGGCTACTTTTCTCCCGAAACTATGCATGTGGAGCCACTTATCTTAGAGCGTCATCCTGATGAGGATAGAGGCCTTAGTCCCTTCAAGGCAAACGAAAGGGTATCTCCACATCCCTCTCTCGCAGTTGAGCAGCTCTTTGACACTAGTAATAATGTAAACAAGGCACGAGGACTAAATGTTTTGCTATATGGGGCTGTTGGCACAGGGAAAAGTACTGTCGTTCGTAAACTGGTTCTGGATTGGTGTGCTGGATCTATTTTCTCCCAGTTCAAACTTGTGTTGCCATTCTCCTGTGAGGATCTCGCCCATTTATCCAAACCAACATCCCTTCGAGACCTCGTAGGCAGGAAATACATGCACCTTCGCAAGACACCTTATCTTAGTGGAGATAATGACAAGGCTCAGGATGTCCTCTTCATCTTCAATGGAATGGAGAAAATGAAGCTGGATTTTCGTATCGGCTCCACAGAGTTATGCAGCGATCCCAATGAGGCTCTTCCATCAGGAGCTGTTGTTGTTAATCTACTTAGGAAGTACTTGCTACCTGAGGTACAGCAAGAGCTCCACTCTTTTTTTCTGTGACCTGGCATGTAGAACCATGTCATGTCGGTTAAATCCATTGTGGTTTTGTGACATAATTTACCATACTCAATTTCTTTGTTTTTTTTTTTTTTGTCTGGATGTATCAATTTACAAATACATTAAAACTGCAATTCATAAATACAGTGACTTGCTATATGTATATATGATAAGCATTTTTTTTCTGAATTTAAATTACTTGATATTTTGTTTCTCATAATGAAGAAAAGACAATGAAATTCTAGTGAGCTAATTTTATTATTTTGTTAAAATTATTGATATTTGGAAACCCTTTGTCCGGCATATCAAAGTCATGTGGTACTATAAACATAAAAATTATTTTTACTACTTTATTTTAGTGTCAACTACACTTTTCTTGACATTCATATAAAAGTTTTTCAAAATGAATTTGGAGAACACATTTATAAGTAGGGCTGTGACGGGGGTGGGGGGTGGGGGGTGGGGGGACAGGTACACACATACGTTAATGTTATGTTTCCATGGCTGCAAGGTAACATTTAATTGCAAATCTATTATTTATTTTGTCAATAAAGCGTTGTGCTTCACTCCTGTCATAATATTAATGTAAAACAGCATTCACATACAACAAAAAAAATTGCTTGGCCGACCACGCCGGTGCTACTCAGCCACCGCGTTGGTGCGGATGTCACATTCACTGGCACAGACCTAGGTGGTAAAAAACTGCCACCGTCACAGCCCTATTTATAAGGGCTTAACACATGTTGGCAATCTTATTTATCATTGACCTCCCTGCCTTTAGATTAATGTTTATTGTAATCCATAGCTGCTAAAACATGTTGATTTTCTTACAGGCCAGCATTTTAGTTACAACCAGACTATCTGCCGTGGACAAAATTCCTAAAAAATACATCAGACGTTATGTACAGATCTGTGGCTTCAATGATCCTGATCGCCAGAGAGCCTACTTCACCAGTAGGCTCTTGCAACAGAATGAAGACAAGCCGGACAAGGCAGCAGAGATGCTCATAGAGATGCTTTACCTAAATCTACAGCGGGAGAGTCAGTTAGCAACCGCCTGCTTCTTACCATCTTACTGCTGGCTCACATGTGCCACTCTTCATTTATTGCATTTTACTGATACGAAGGCACCGATTCGAACCCTCACTGGCACCTACACCAGCTTCATGAGGCTGAACTTTGGAGGAGAAGTGATAACTTTGGATGGCAACGTCTCTTCACAAGAGCAACAGAACTCATTAATGCTTTATGTGGTCCGTACTGTTGGTAAACTAGCTTTTGATGGCATCACCAACAAACGGACATCGTTCTCCGATGAAGAACTGGAGCAGTGGGTCGGCGGCAAGACTAAAACAGACGAAGAGCTCCAGCAACTGGCGGTGTTTCGCACAGATGTGCTTGATTTCTTTCTGGTGTCTCGTGATGATCATGGTGCAGATCCCGAATCTGCTGGTAGACGCTACATGTTTGCTGTTCCTGCCATGCAGGAATATCTAGCTGCTCTTTATGTCGTTCTTGGCGAGAACAAAAGCGTCCTGGAGAAGTTGACCAGGGAGGTTTCAGAGGCTTTGGGACAAGCCAGTGAGGACATCACAAGCCTACTAAGCATCCTCTCCAAAATCATACCTTTCAGAATCTTCGCCATTTTCAACTTGCTTAAGTTGTTCCCAAAACTCTTTGAGCGATTAAACAGCCACAGCAAAGGGCGTATTGCGAACACCATGGCGGCGGAAATGTTTCGTTCAGAGGACAGCTTCAATGAAGATGTCTTGGACCAGGTGGAGCAAAGTCTTCTGGGAGTACATGGTCCACAGCCACAACAGGAAACCTACACCAGGGCGTTTGAACTCTACCCTATCTTCATGGGTGGACTTCTTCACTATGGAAACCGGAGGCTGTTAGACCAGCTTGGATGCAACATCAAGAGTCATACGGTTGCTCAGATCACTCGTGCACTGAGAAAACACCTGATCAAGGAGAGTAAGAAGAAGCAGCCTCCTGAGGAACTCATGGACCTTCTGGTTCTGCTGTATGAGTTTCAGAACCCTCGACTCACAGCTGAAATCCTACAGTCCATCAAGACCATCAACTTGTCGACTGTACGCATGACACCACACAAGTGCTTCGTGCTGAGCACAGTTCTGGGCTGCACACGCTCGAGATTCCACCTGAATGAGCTCAACCTCTCCTCCTGCCACATCACTCCAGAGTTAATGCAGATGCTCTGGCCAGCCTTCCATCACACTAGCAACCTCAAGTGAGACATGCACGTATGCTATAGAGAAAACTAGTCAGTGTTTTGCATGCTTGAATCATGTAGTGTTGTGCATAAAAATGGAAACCTTAGAAGCATACTGAACATCTAACATAGGCTTTTTGATGACCTATTTAGATATTGCTAAATCTGATATTGACATGTTGACATTCAATTAGTCAGTGTACTCCAGGGCTCATCAACTAGAAGTATGTTCTTCTTCCAAATGTTTCCTGCTGAAAACACAGCCTAGCAAACCAGCCTAAGAAGTTTAGCTGGTTTTGGTCTTAGTTGGTTTATGGTGGTCTCCCAGTCTGGTCAGCTAGTGTGTTTAAGCTGGTTCTCTCAACATGACCAGCTGAAAAGTGGCCAAAACCAGCCATCAGACCAGCCTGACCAGTCTAGGATAACAGCTAAGACCAGCGTTTGCAGTACAGGCTATTTTTTTTCAGTAGAGTTTTGATTTTGAAAGCAAGGAATGTATGGGGAATTAAAAAAAACAAACAAACAAAAAAACAGTATCATTCAAAAGTTAGTTATGTCAGTTATGTTTTTGTTTTTTAAAGAAATTAATAATTTTATTCGGCAGTGATGCGTTAACTTGATCAAAAGTGACAGTAAAGAAATTTTTTATAATGTTAGATTTCTATTTCAAATAAATGCTATTCTTTTGAACTTTTGAATTGATCATACAATCCTAAAATAATGTATCACAGTTTCCACAAAAATATTAAGCAGCACAGCTGTTTTAAACATTGGCTGCTCAAGAAATATTTCTTACAATCAATCAGATATATTAGAATGATTTCTGAAGGATCGTGTGACACTGAAGACTGGAGTAATGGTGCTGAAAATTCAGCTTTGATCATAGGAATAAATTACATTTTAGAATATATTCAAATTGAAAACATTTCATTTGAATTGTAATAATATTTCACAATATACATTTTTTTAACTGTATTTTTGATCAAATAAATGCAGCCTTGGTAAGCATAAAGGACTTCTTTCAAAAGCATAAAAAAAATTCTTAAACTGGGCCAAAAATGCTAGAATTGGATAATTAGATTTAATCATTATTGGCCCCTTTAAAAGTTGATTTGAAATGATCTGATCCTCAGTAGAAGCTAGCTGAAGTGCCCTGTAATACACTGACTTCAAGTTTTATGAATAACCAAAAAGTTTTTTTTTATGTGCTGCATCTTATTGGTTGTCTTATCTTATCTTTGTACTATGGATTCAATTGTTGCCTTAAAGTTGCTTTGCTTGCAGAATGCTGTCAGTGATAATTGCACCTAAGCACAATTACCTCATTAGTTATTGATTTTCTACCTGGGAAATCGGCAAACTAATGGCACGCATGTGTGTTTCTGCTCACTGTGTGTTTACAGTCTCCAGTTTAACAGCCTGGGTCCTGAGTCCTGCATTCTACTGCGAGATATCCTACTTGAGCCCAACTGTACTATTAAGTCATTACAGTAAGCCTACTTTCACACATAGCACATTGTTACTGTGATGTATCCATAGTTGAGGGGGTAGGTGACATTTTTACTGACAAAAACTGACTTTGTGTAATGTATTTATTAGTGGCACATAGCATCTGTTTACTGATTCTTGAGACATGGGGCAAAACATGTCTTAAAATGTTTACTCACTGTCAAAATGTTTACCATAATATAATACTTCATGTAGATTAAAAATATATATATATATATAATTACTATTTAGCTTCAATTAATTTGTTTCAGTTTAAGGGTTTTTTTCAGTTAGTTGTCAAGACAACATTTTTAATTTTCATTTAGTTTTTCATCATTTTTCATTCAATCATTGAAGTGAATGCTAAATTTGTCAATATTTATAATAAATATTTGGCATATTATTTTAGTATTTGACAGTATTGACCCATACATAAATGAGCTAAGAAAAAACTATTTGTGAGAAAATGAAAGAGGAGGTTGTGGCCAAATGTAAATGTATAATTTTGACAATTCGAGCAGCCGAGTCGGTAGCCATTTAAAAAAAAATGCTTTTCCAGCAGCACCTGACCAATAAAGAATAGCACTTATCACTCTATTCGTTTTCTATTTGTCCATTTAAAAAAAAAAAAAAAATTGTTCTGTCCTGTGTTCTGTGCTAGATTAACTGAGATTTGTTACAGCACTTGCATATTGTTGCCCTTGACTGTTTTTAGTTGCTTCTATTGCTCTCATTTGTAAGTCGCTTTGGATAAAAGCGTCTGCTAAATGACTAAATGTAAATGCTTTACAGATTAATCCAGAAAACTTAAATGATTCGTAAACTAGTTTTTCAGTTTCATACTAATACTCAAGAATCAGTGGGTTTATACATATGAAAAATATGTTTCCTTTGCATTTTGTGTTGCTCTGATCACAGGTTGTGTGACAACTACTTGTCGGACACTGGCATCAGCCATTTACTGGAAGGTCTGTCTGGTAACCACTCTCTGCAACAGCTGCATCTGATGCACACAGGCCTCGGGGACAAATCGGCACAAATGCTGGCTGAGAGACTGGGCCAGCATGGCATGTTAAAGGAACTGAATGTGGCATATAACAACATCGGAGACAGTGCAGCTCTCATGCTGGTTGATGCTTGTCGTGAACATCCCAGCATCCACACAGTACAGTGAGTAGCAAAATACTTGTGTTGTTTTTGAATAGTCTAATTAAATATATCGCTCTTATAAATCCACCTGATTTCATGCTAATTTGTGATGTTAATAATGTTTTATACTTATACTTCCTCCCAGCCTATACCTGAACCAGCTTACCGATGTGGGCAAGCAGTCGCTGTACGTGCATGGTGATCCTCGAGTGAAGACGGGCCGGCGGGTGAAAGTCCTGGCCTCTGTAACGGAGGGTTCAGACATATCAGAGGACTGGCATCCCATTCTGAGCGTTATTGGAAAGAATTCTCTTTCCTGGGACAGAGACCGTGTACGTGAGCAGCTGCTGGTCTTCCTGAAAGACTTGGAATGGGGTCGGAAACAGCACCCGAGTTTCTGGAAAAAGATGCACTTCAGGCGAGTAGAGAGCGGTGTGAGGCAAACTCTGAGCTTACTGGAAAAGAGCAGTCATACGGGAACAGGGACCAGTACAAAATGATGCAATTATCATTGAATCTATAGGAATAAGTGTCTTATTTCTCAAAGGGATATTTGTTGCCATGTTTCAATCCAGTCATCCTTAAAGGGATAGTTCTCCCAAAAATGAAAATTCTCTCATCATTTACTCACCCTCATGCCATCCCCGTTATATATGACTTTCTTTCTTTAGATAAACAAAAATGAAGATTTTTAAGAAAATCATCCATCTCTGTGAGTCCATGTAATGCAAGTGAATGGGTGCGACTTGGTTGACTCTTGAAAAACCCCACACACAGCGATCGTGACCGTAATCTATACGAGCCCATTGGATGCATCAATGGCTTCTCAGATAAGAAGCCAACTGTCTCAAGGGCGTTCACAACTTTGGCTTACATCTTGTCAAAACATCCTTCTCAAGAGGGATCACTGCAGACCGGAAGCAATGTTAAGAAGTTACATCCACTGGGGTCATATAGATTACCCCCACGATCCCGGGGTGTTTTTCCAAGCATCAATCGAGCAGCACTCATTCACTTCGCATTATGTGGACTCAGAGAAATGGATAATTTAAAAAAAAAAGAAAAAAAAAATTATCTGAAGAAAATCAAATGCATTGGGGATGGCATGAGGGTTAATTAAGATAATTTTAATTTTTTGGTGAACTATACCTTTAATATTTTGTTTAATGTTTGTTAAGGGTTGATTTTACTCATTGTGTTTACAGCATATCTGCCTACTTTAGCATTAGGTCATTTTGAGGAAACACTGTGACAAATGCATTTTTTGTTTGTGGGAAAGATTTTTCAGATTACTACTTGAAAATTTGTTACACGATGACAAATGTTGCCATTAAAGCCATTTACTATGCATGTGTTCAGGGAGAATTTAGGGTCCCTTGTTATCATATGAATTATGTGTGTTCACAGTTCTCAAACATTTTTGTGTATGGTTAAAGTCTTTACACAATGTTTGAGTGTCAAGTGGTGCTTTAGAAAAGGTTAACCAATACAAGCCTTTTGATGCTTCTGCAATATTAACATTTCTCTTGTTTAAATCTATGAGTGAAAAAATGTAGCAGATTGTGACAGAAATTTGCTGTGCAATAAAATCTAAAATAAAACTGCTGATGGAAGACTTTGGCTGTTTATCTTGCTTTGTCTTTTACTAAAAAGAGGCTAGTTTTTACCATCTCAAAAACAACCAGGCGTATTATGGGAGTTTGTAGTCAGTCATCTTAATTACAGTTGTTTATGTAATACTTCCTTCATATCTGATGATGACAGAGGTGTCGTCTCATAAACCTAAGATTAAATATTAATCTCCTAGTGGAACAAGGAGGAGCCATCATGACAAAAGCATTTTAATGCTTCATTTAAATGTGTACCTTGCACCCTCACGAAGCCCAGTGCTCAGCAGGATCATGAGATTCACCACAGGTAATTTACCACTGTATATATACGTATATACATACAATGTTTTTCATTGCTGTGATTGCGCAGCCTGTAATGTTTGAAAATGACTTTTAATTGGGTTTATTTTTTACAAATCAGTGCAGATCATCAACCTTAACTGTATAAAAAAGGAGGAAACGAGAATGTTTTAGTGATAGATGGATAGGTGTTATATTAGCAGTGTCATAGTTATATCACTTTTATTCCTTTTGATGCACACTATTAAAACTACATCTGAGAATTTGGAACATTTTTCAAAGATTTTTTAAAAAGTTTAATATTTTTTAAACGGTCAAAGAGTTACGATTCTATAAATAAGCTGATTTCTTCATTGCCTCTACAAATTCATTTTCTTTAAGTATTTTACCTAAAAGTACAGACAAAAATAAGCACTGGATCCAGACAGCTAAAGGGTTTCTTGAACTCTGAACTCAAGTCTTGTCATATTGACTGCGTGTTTTCAAATCATATTTCCGTGAAGGCAAACTCCTAAGTGTTATTTTAATGTAAAGCAGCTCGGTCCTTGCTGTGCAACTCGCAGACGGATATTGTAAACAAAGCCCTGGCAAGGGAACTTGCATGTTTTGAGGTTTTGAATCCATGGAAACGGGTTGACTGAAATATTGTGTGCTGCTAATTCATGTTTAATTAGACTTAATGTCTGCTATTTAAGTATTTCACGAAAATAGTTTGTCCTCTGCAAATAAGCAAGTTTCTGGTTGCCAGTCACACGCCACTGGACAATGGTTAATATCAAACTGTATTTCACTTGTCTTTAAACGTTCATGATATTTTGAGTAGACTCTCAGAATTGTTTTTTATAAAATCTGTATCAAAAGTTACAACTTTCTAACTTATTTACTCTTAACAGGTGCATATTAGTAACTTAAAGGTACATATTAGTACCTTTTTGAAAGGGTACCACCCCACTGACAGCTTTTGTACCTTTTTTTTTTCTAAGCGTGTAGGCATGAATTATCTTTTTTAATATATTTAAATTGTTCACTATTACAGATCCAGAGGATGCCCCAGAGTTACCAAAGTAAGTCTTCAGAATGCTCTTTAAACGTGACCTTTTGACCTCTGATATGACCCTACATGTGCAAACTGACAACAATAAGCATTAATATATCTGGTTTAAAGGATCTTATTTTTGGTTTGTTTACATAAAAATATGTACAGCTCAGTGCAAATGTTTTCCACAGGAAGTTCACCTTCAACCCGAAAGAAGGGATTGACAACCCTGCTTTAGTGATCTCGGATGACAAAGGTTAGGCTAGTTCTTCGATCGTTTTTATCCAATCAGCAACTGATAGATCATTAACTGGCTTAAAGAAAAAGAAATTTCACATGACAGTAAAGAACGATGGATTAAATGTCCCCAGAGCCTGATGTGCATCCGCGGCTGTGTGTTCTGAAGCGGGAGGAGGGTCAGGGCTTTGGCTTCTACCTGAGCAAGGAAACTGGCTGCAGGGGACATGTGGTGCGGCAGGTGGAGCCTTGGAGCAGTGCAGAGCGGGCCGGGCTGAAGAAGGGGGACCGTGTTTTGGAGGTCAATGAGGACTTTGTGGATGACAAAGAGCACTCGACTGTGAGAGCACTTCCTTATGCAAACATGAGAGCTTTGTATTCTGTGAATAAAACACACGGACACTGGAATACAAATGATTTTGGCAAGTAGATGTACAGCATTAAGGGAGAGTTCACTCTAAATTTCTGTCATTATTCACCATCATATTGTTGCAAGCGTGTGACTTGGAACACAAAAGATGATATTTTGAAATTACTTTTTGTCCGTATACAATAACTACAACATTATTAAAAACAAATTGCCATTGCCAATGACAAATATTATGGAAAAATTAGACAGCTGAATTACATGATTAACCAGTGAGAATCAATCAAGTATTCCAGAGTGTTGTGAAAAAAAAACACCTACTGTATCATTATGTTCTTAAAAGTACAATACTTAATACTCAAAAAGTTAATACTTAATATATACTTAAAAGTTCACATATTTTATAACAATATTCATCCTACAAAATTATATAATAATTTTTTTATTGAATATACCAGTAACACTTTACAATAAGGTTCAATTTGTTTAAGATGAACTAACAATGAAAAATATGTTAGTATTTCTCATTGTTAGTTCATTTTATCTAATGTATTTAACTATCCTTATTCTAAAGTTTTAAGTTTAATATTATTTAATGGACCTGAATTATAACATGAACTAACAAAGAACAGATAACAAAGATTAATAAATACTGTAACAAATGTATTGCTCATTGTTAGTTAACTAATGTTAACTAATGAGACCTTACTGTAAAGTATTTCCACCTTCCTGTTCTGTGTATATTTAGTCTTGTAGGTCTGGAACTTGTGTCTTGTTTTCAGGTGGTGCTGAAGGTGCAAGTGTCTGGACTGAAGCTATATCTGTTAGTGCTGAGTGATCAGGATTATGAGTTTGCGGTTTCGGAGGGAAGAGACCTCATGTCGCTCGCTAGAGCTTACCATCCCGTAGAGGGCTGTTCTCGTCCACGGTTATGTTACATCACTAAAGAGCCTGGCAGCGGCTTAGGCCTCAGCATCATTCCGATTGAAGGTAACCTACTGCTCATTTTGCTACCGCACTAAACATAGTTTGAAACTTAGAATAAGGATGATGTACTTTTTTATTCACATAAGTTTAGCATGGTGATATGACAAAGTTAATGTATTTGGTCTTGGTGGAATAGATCTGCTACGTTGCTGCTGCAGAGCAAATACAGAGAATAGGTAGCTATGTTATGGCTGTTTAGGGTGGGGATAGTTGTAACAGTAGCTCTGCAGTGAGTAACCTCTCGATTTTGATGCGCATCGAGTGATTTATTCGGAAATATGTTTCCATCATAGTTTATGCAGATGTTTTTATTGGATAAAAATCCCCAAATTCACATAAAATAGGTGGATGGCAACATAATAGTGACTGAACCCTTATGTTACAGAAATACAGTAGGCCTAAAGACACGAACACTCACATAAACACACACAGCAATTGTTTTAAAAGGACCAGGCTAAAGTTTTTTTACGTTTTTTTTTTTTTTTTTTTAAATGCAAATCACCTCTCATTGGTTGTAACAACAGAACTCTTTGTATTTGACATTAACTCACATACTCTGTGATTGTGTAGTACATGTCCAAATGAGTTTTATTTGTAGTAGACAAATGGGGCTACCGTGCATCAAAGTTTTAGAGATCTAGCTGATAACCACGGAGTTACTGATGCTCAAACAAAAGCATTTCTTTCATCTCTTCATTTTGTAATCAAGACTGAAAGCAAAATATATAAATAAGTCACAAAAATACTCACAGATACTTAAGATATTTATACAATGCAAATTGCCTTATCAGGTATAGTGTAATATTCAGGAATTAAAATTATATGGCATGTTTCTAATTATATATTTCTGTATGTGTTTAGATGAAGTGCTATATTATTATGTTTGGTGAAATGGGCAAAGGTTTCGTAGCGCATGACCCAGTGTTATTTTAGTGTAAGATGAATTATAGTTTTTTTTTGTTTTTTTATCAATATTTTGAATTCACTTTTTATATACAAACCCGATTCCAAAAAAGTTGGGACACTGTACAAATTGTGAATAAAAACAGAATGCAATGATGTGGAAGTTCAATATTTTATTCAGAATACAACATAGATGACATATCAAATGTTTAAACTGAGAAAATGTATAATTTTAAGGGAAAAATAAGTTGATTTTAAATTTCATGGCATCAAAACATCTCAAAAAAGTTGGGACAAGGCCATGTTTCCCACTGTGTGACATCCCCTCTTCTTTTTATAACAGTCTGCAAACGTCTGGGGACTGAGGAGACAAGTTGCTCAAGTTTAGGAATAGGAATGTTGTCCCATTCTTGTCTAATACAGGCTTCTAGTTGCTCAACTGTCTTAGGTCTTCTTTGTCGCATCTTGACTGCAGGCTGGCCATTTCAGTAGCCGGATCCTTCTACGCAGCCATGATGTTGTAATTGATGCAGTATGTGGTCTGGCATTGTCATGTTGGAAAATGCAAGGTCTTCCCTGAAAGAGACGACGTCTGGATGGGAGCATATGTTGTTCTAGAACTTGGATATACCTTTCAGCATTGATGGTGCCTTTCCAGATGTGTAAGCTGCCCATGCCACACACACTCATGCAACCCCATACCATCAGAGATGCAGGCTTCTGAACTGAGCGCTGAGAACAACTTGGGTTGTCCTTGTCTTCTTTAGTCCGGATGACATGGTGTCCCAGTTTTCCAAAAAGAACTTCAAATTTTGATTCGTCTGACCACAGAACAGTTTTCCACTTTGCCACAGTCCATTTTAAATGAGCCTTGGCCCAGAGAAAACGCCTGCGCTTCTGGATCATGTTTAGATATGGCCTCTTTTTTGACCTATAGAGTTTTAGCCGGCAACGGCGAATGGCACGGTGGATTGTGTTCACGACAATGTTTTCTGGAAGTATTCCTGAGCCCATGTTGTGATTTCCATTACAGTAGCATTCCTGTATGTGATGCAGTGCCGTCTAAGGGCCTGAAGATCACAGGCATCCAGTATGGTTTTCCGGCCTTGACCCTTACGCACAGAGATTGTTCCAGATTCTCTGAATCTTTGGATGATATTATGCACTGTAGATGATGATAACTTCAAACTCTTTGCAGTTTTTCTCTGAGAACTCCTTTCTGATATTGCTCCACTATTTTTGGCCGCAGCATTGGGGGAATTGGTGATCCTCTGCCCATCTTGACTTCTGAGAGACACTGCCACACTAAGAGGCTCTTTTTATACCCAATCATGTTGCCAATTGACCTAATAAGTTGCAGATTGGTCCTCCAGCTGTTCCTTATCTGTACATTTAACTTTTCCGGCCTCTTATTGCTACCTGTCCCAACTTTTTTGGAATGTGTAGCTCTCATGAAATCCAAAATGAGCCAATATTTGGCATGACATTTCAAAATGTCTCACTTTCAACATTTGATATGTTATCTATATTCTATTGTGAATAAAATATAAGTTCATGAGATTTGTAAATTATTGCATTCCTTTTTTATTCACAATTTGTACAGTGTCCCAACTTTTTTGGAATCGGGTTTGTATATATATTGTATATATTGTATATCTATATATTTTTTTCATTTTAAATTATAGTCAAAGTTTTAGTAAATTTGTTGTATTTTTGTCATTTTGTTCATTTTTTTTTATTTAAATCATTTTCATTTTTATTTTAGTTTTAGTTATTTTATGTAGTGTGTACCCATGAAAAATTATAGATTCAGTAAACATACTTT
>CM031957.1:10853828-11043828 GCA_018749465.1 Paracanthobrama guichenoti
TTACGCCTCATTCTGTAAACTTGCATATGTGATTTCATGTTAATATAAAGTTTAATTTCAAAAGTATTTGCCTTTCAGTATTTTAACTGAATTTTGAATATAAACAGATTTAGATTCAAGAATGCAAATGATTATTTATTTCTATCAATTTTCAAATGTTCAAACAAAATGTTTGCTTTATGCACTACATTAATAAATTCTTCTCAGAATGCTTTTAAACCTCAACTTCTTTTACAGTTCTCTTTTTGGTGGGTACCCTCCAATTCTGGAAGTTAAAGACAAATAGTTAATTTCTCACTAATAATTATTATTTTAAACAAAATTATTGCAGTTGCAGAGTCAGACTAATAGGTTACCATATGGTGAATTAACTGTTAAATTATTACCAACCTCTGAGAATTTGGTCGAAGCAAGTAGCAACTCTATCAGCATCCTCCATACTGAAACACATTGGAGGTTTGAATTTGATGACACTGTCCCATGGTCCATCAGTGCTAATAACGATCACGCTCCTCTTTCAGCCTGAACAAATCAGAAAGGGCAGTTGGTTATCAAATAAATGCAACAAGCTGAGAAAGAAGAGACATTTTTAGTACCTTCGAACAATATATGTTGCTTCTTCTGTTGCTGGTTTTCGGGACACTCTGTCTTTAACTAGCTCCATCCCTATAAACAGTCCAACACCACTGCAAAAAAGAACAGAAGACATCTGTTCATTTTCTTCTTTGAGATTAAAGCATGATGTTACAGTATTGGGTCATTCCATGTCATATCAACCAAATATCAGAAACTTCCGGCTCAGATTTTTGATTTTGTTAATATTTTTTTCAGTAAATAGTGAAGAAAGCCAAAATATTAGATGCCATGGATGTAATCTATTAAGAGTAATCTATTGTTTTGTAGAGGGGGGTCAAAATGACAAATTTCACCTGAGATCTGGAGCCAAATTACAGGGAGGTAAAAATTACTTTAGAAAGATGGCAGCATCATTGTTTTATTTTTACACAGAGATTGGTAGGTCTGTTAGTAAAATGTGTTAACTTTAGCAATCTTTGTTGCATTATATGTCAACGGTGACAGTTTAAAAATGAAAAAAGCACTGCTTGTGTTTTTTGTCTCAAGTTTGCATGCCTGTAACTCAAGAAGTATTAAAGATATTATCTTAATATCCATTTAGATTCTGATTCTTAACAAACTTTCCTTTTGGTTTATTCATTTTAAAGGCCCTCTATGGTTCAGTCCTAGAGATATGGAGATCTTAATGTGGCTCCATGAGTAAAATGGTACATTTCATTGGTTGAAACCAAATGTGGGTTATTTTGCACACAGGTGATACTTTTTATATAAATAAAAAAGGAATATCTGAAGAACAAATAATGTTGAAACTAGAAATGTATCTCGCTTTTTTCTATCACCTTAATTGCATAGAACATACCTGTCTGAGTGCCATAAGTATTGTTTTTCCAAAGTATGAATGTCTAACTCAAAAAGTATTAAAGATATCTCAATATGATTTTAGATTCTCATTTTTAATAAACTTTTCTTTTGTAATCGCAATTTTTAAGGCCCTATATGGTTCAGTCCCATAGATATGGGGACCCCAACCTGACTCCATGTCTAAATTGTTGAATTTTACCGATTTTGAATGGTTATATGCCATTGAGGTGATAAGGAAAAAAAACTAGATACATTTCTAGTTTCACTCATTATTTAATTCAACATTATTTATTCTTCAGATATTCCTCTTTTAATATAAAAGTATCAGCTGTATCCAAATTGACCCACATTTGGTTTTCGACAATTTAACTTTACCAGTTTACTCATGGAGCCACATTAACATGTCCATATCTCTGGGACTGAACCATCGAGGGCCTTTAAATGGAGATACCAAAAGAATCAGAAACTAAAAGGATATTAAAATATCTTTAATACTCCATGAGTTACAGGCATTCAAACTTGACACAAAAAAACACAAGTGTTTTTTTCCCCATTTTTGAACTGTCAAAAGTTGTTGCCTTTTTTTTGGCTTTGGAAACAAAGATTGCTAAAGTCAACAGATTTTACTAATAGACCTACCAATCCCCCTGTAATTTGGCTCCAAATCTCAGGTGAAAATTGTCATTTTGACCCCCCTCTACAAAACAGTGGATTGTTCCATAAATATACATTTGTGACATTTAATATTTTGGCTTTTATCACTATTTATGTTCGTCTTTCTATAGAAAAAATATGAACAAAATCAAAAATTTGAACCGGGGACCTCTGGTTGAGTTGACACGGAATGACCCTATTTGATGAGGTCTCTATAAAAATAGATTTTCTGTATTTCATACTTACCGCACATCTCCAATGAGTTGATGTTTAGTCTGAAGCTGAAGGAGCAGCTGTTTAAGATGACCTCCGACACGCACAGCATTCCCTCTGAGGTCTTCCTTCTCTATCACGTCTAACACCGCCAGACCAATAGCACAGGACACTGGGTTACCACCAAACTGCATGGGGACAAAAAGGTTAAATATTACTTAAACTCACTCTACAAAGGATGTAAAAGCTACATTCATTAGCACAAAATTATTTCTGAGCATAACGGTTCTCACTGTGTTGAAGTACTCCACACCATTGGCTGTAAAGGCACCAGCTATTTCCTTTGTAGTGGCTACACATGCAATCGGATGACCATTGCCCATTGGTTTGCCCATAGTCACAATGTCAGGGCAGAAGTCTTCACCTTCAAGCTGAAAAGCCCAGAAATGACTCCCAGCACGACCGAAGCCCGTCTGAATCTCATCTGCCACATAAACTCCCCCTGCTTCATGAATGTATCTGAGGGGGAAAAAAACAATGTTGCATGCAGCTTCATTCAGTGGGTTCTGAATAAAAAATAAAGACACTCAACAAAAGTTAGACTTACTCTGCTACTCTTTTACAATAACCAGGTGGAAAAATGATCTGGCCACCAACACTGGGTAAAGATTCAGCAAAAAAAGATGAAATCTGTGAACAAATTAAAGGGACAGTTCACTCAAAACATTCTGTACATTCTGCCATCATTTACTAAACCCTAATGTTATTCCAAACTAAAATAAAATAACACTTTCATTGTATGGACAAAAATAGAGACTTCAAAAATATATCTTTTGTGCTGCACACGAGAATTGTTTTGAATGACATAAGAGTGAGTATTTTGGGTGACCTATCACTTTAAGAAGGAAAGTCAGTATATTTATGTGAAAAATATTTAACTTTCCATCAATGACTTTGACTTTTCCCACCATACCTTGCGGCCTTTTTTATGCACCTCTTCAATAAGACTTTTCACTGTGTCTGCATAAGCCTGTCCTGGGTCAGGATGATCTTCTCTGTAAATACCGTGGTAAGTATCAGGGAGAGGTGCCTGTAGATATGCAATAAAGTATGATATGCAGCAAAAGCCTTAATTGCTGGTTTAAAAAGATGTTTCTATGTCCTGTACGCACCACATGAACCCATTCTTTTTGTCCCTCTAGTTTACGGAACTTGTACGGGCTGATGTCAATGAGTGAGGTAAGATGCCCATGATATGCACTGGAGAGGCAGGTAAAAATGACACAAAAATAAGTCTGATGTAGCCAATAACTGCTGATATAATCATAATTGTTCAAAATTTCACATTTTAAAATCTTACTGATCTAGCACGATGACATCTTGGTGTTGGGTATACTGACGGGCCAGTCTCAAAGCAAGATCATTAGCCTCTGAACTATGGAAGACAGTACCTATATAAGTTTTAATTGAATATTTCTGTTCAATTCAACTGTATAAACAGAGTTACTTACCCTGAGTTGATGAAATAAAAGACACAAATCTTCTTTGGCAGTGTGGCTGCCAGTCGATCTGCATACTGCACTATATTATCATGAAGGAATCTAGTGTTTGTATTTAGAAGATCCATCTGAGCAGCAGCGGCCTGAGTGATGCTGGGGTGACAGTGTCCCACTGCAAAGACAAGATGCGTCAAGTATGTCATCATGGGTCTGTGATTTCTAATCATGATATTTGACACTTCCTGTAAGTGCTCTTGGAAAGCCTATTTAAAATTCAGTGGGATGAAGAAAAGAGTTGATTAGGTTTCTATAAGCATTAATTACGACAATTTATCATGGTTTTACTAAAGTGACATTGACTATAGTATGCAAGCAGAAATGTTGTAGGAGAGTCAAGGAATATACTTAATTTGCATTACAAATAAACCAGATTATTCAGTTATAATTCCAGGGTGTGTTCTGACTACTATTATAAATGTATTCTGACTTTTGTTAATCAAAGAAAGAAAGAGATAAAGAAAGAATAATTTTATTCAGCAAGGATGCGTTGAATTGATCAAAAGTGACAGTAAAAGACATTAATAAGGTTAAAAGATTTCTATTCCAAACAAATGGTGTTCTTTCAAACTTTCTATTCATCAAAGAAAAAATGGTTTCCACAAAAATATTAAGCAGCACAAATGTTTTCAACATTGGTAATAATAAATATGTTTTATGAGCACTAAAGCAGCAAATTAGAATTATTTCTGAAGGATAAATGTCTATAAATGAATAGAAAAATTATTTTAAAATTTTAAATCACATTTCACAATAGCACTGTTTTACAGTATTTGTGACAAAAATAAATGCAGCCTTGGTGAGCATAAGCGTAAAAATATATATACTATATATACTCTTTTGTTGGTCCCCTTGAGGAAAACAGCTTATAAATCATACTAAATGAAGTGTTTTGAAAAATGCAGATGGGAATATTTGGGAAGTGAGTGTGTGTGTGTGTGTGTGTGTGTGTGTGTGTGTGTGTGTGTGTGTGTGTGTGTGTGTACACACATTTTCTATGACACTTCTATGATACCATATGCAATGCATGACATAATCCAAGCATGCATGACATAATTTCAAAATGTCCTTACCATGTTGAACATTACTAATGCAATCTAAGTACTGCATGCCATTCTCATCATATAAATATTGACCCCGTGCTCTTACTATTTTCACGGGATCATGGGAGAAAAAGAGTCTGCAGGACTGCCTGAAAAGACATCGGAAGAGTATTTAATCAGAACTGTTAAAAAAAAAAGTGAATTTATTCTAATTAAAAACAACACCAGGCCGACAGCGCGACGTGTAATATTTGATCCAACTTACCCAATCAGCTTCCTGCGCATTTGCAAAGTCTCATCTTTGTGAAAAACTTCCAGAGCCATTCCAACGATATGGTTTCCTCTTCTGCTACAACTGCCTGTTAACACCCTAGACACCTGAGAAGACTTTGAACTGCAAAAGAAAAAAAAAAACTTACAAGACACAGCAAACGGTGTATCGGCCATTTCTGATGACGTCACACACCGAGTATGATCTGGATCTGCTGTACTGGACACCATCAGATTTACCATATTTCAACCCAAAACCAGGTATGGCATGCATCCACACGGATATATCTCCAACGCACTTCTGCTATTTAATATGTTATTTACTTTACCTTGAGGTGCTTCGTTTCAGCAGCATTACCAGCGCGCTGTCAGTTGCTAAGCACGTTGCTAGTTATTCAGCTAGATTAAGACGCCTGACAGCCAAGAAAGAGAGCTGTCAGTGAGTGTCTTTGACAGCTATTCAGCTCATGTTTATCAAGGTTTACATTCATTACACATCTTTTAAGACCACTCAGTGTTTGTCTATTGTAGTCTGATTTCCTGACTGCGATTAATATGAAACGTATGTGTAGCAAGTTAGCATACCTGACCATAATATACAGTCAAGTTGGTTATTGTGAGGTCACTTGATCTGTTTTCTGCTCTCCTGTTGCTTGAATATGACTCACAGGTGAATTAATTATTTCGTTTTTTATTAATGACTCATCAGAAGAGTAAAAAAAAGGGATTTTATTTTTGCTCCTGAATATACAGTGTCCCTTGCATTGAGGCAAACCCTTTTGTAATGAGCATAGAAGACTTTATGATTTACCTAGGTGGATCTCGGCCGGTTTTGGGATTTGGATTAGATGCTGGATGTAATTCACACATTTTTTTCCCTGCAGGCTGTAAAAACACCTGTTGATGGAGGACGTGCTCCAGGGAAATGACAGACCAGGGCAATAACAATCAGAACATCTCACAAAACCCCTTCGCAGCACTCTTCAGTTCTCTCGCTGACGCAAAACAGTTTGCATCCGGCCAAAAGCAGCGGTGTCAAGCTGAGCAACAATGTAAGGTTTTGGTAATAAGCACTGCTCTGCCATTATATTTGCAAGATTAAACATTAATTTGATGGTGCTTTGTAATTGTTATCCCTACAGCTGTAGATTCAGGAGAGAGCCAGTCTGAGTCAGAGAATTCTGTGTCTGACAGCATCGATGAAAATGATGACTCGGTGGCAGAGATCAGCCGTTCTTTCCGCTCACGACAGGAGCTCTGTGAGCAGCTCAACGTCAACCACATGATCCAGAGGATCTTCCTCATCACTCTGGACAACAGTGAGTGTAAAGACCTACCTGTTATGACCCATCAGTCTCTCATTATGATCATAAATATACACTGCCGTTCAAAAGTTTGAGGTTGTAAAAGTAAAAAGTAAGTCTCTTATGCTCACCAAGGCTGCATTTATTTGATCAAAATACAGTAAAAACATACTTTATTATTACAATTTCAAATAACTGTTTTCTATTTGAATATATTATACAATGTAATTTATTCCTGTGACGGCAAAGCTGAATTGTCAGCATCTTTACTGCAACATTTTCAGCGTCACATGATCCTTCAGAAATCATTCTATTATGCTGATTTGGTGTTTAAAAAATATTTTGTATTATGATCAGTGTTGAAAACTGTTGTGCTGCTTCTGTTTTTCGTGGAAGCCATAATCCATTTTTTTTCAAAATGTTTTTATGAAACGCTAACATATGCAACAAACACACAAATATTCGATTCATTATAAGAAATGCACAACATAAACATAGATGTCAGTGCAGCTAAAAATAGAGCATGACTGTTTCTTTCATCCTGCTTAGTTTCTGCATCTGCCTAATTTAGCTTGCTATTTATATTGGTTCATATTGGTTTCATATGATTGTGTGCAAAACATTTCTCCCTCCTTTTAAAATGTTTTATTTTAAAAGTTGTGCTACTATTAGCATTTTCCCAAGCTTTTCATTACTATATAATAATATTTTGTGTGTGTGTATGTATACGTATATATGTGTGTGTGTGTGTGTATATATATATATATATATATATATATATATATATATATATATATATATATATATATATATATATATATATTTGACAGTTTGCTTTTCATATTGGTTTCATATGATTGGACATAAAACATTTTCTCCTTCCTTTTAAAAAGTTGTCTAATAATTTTTTAAGTTGTGCTATTTTGCATTTAGCATTGTTTCCCCCTGCTGTCCATGACGCTATCAGAAGTGATTGAAGTGACCCAATTTTTGGGTCATGGTGACCTACCTGTTGCGAATCGCTACTTTTGAGATACTTTCTGTAATTGGACCATTTCCTGCATATGCTTAAGTGTAGTTCTAGATAGTTTGGGAAGAAAGAAACATTAGATTTTTTTTTTATAGTAAATGACTGATTTCTCGATGATCTCAGTTTAGGTGATCATATCACCATGACATTCAGTTTCCAGGCAGTGCTGCAGATGACCTCATCCACTGCAGTTTGGCACATTACGTCATTTATGTTGCTTTCATTTGTGTCTTTATCTTTATCCTCTACATCTATCTGCTGTCCACTGCACTGGTCTGTTTGCTATTCAAATCTTTAACACAGTTTGTGTGAGTCATGCTGAAAGAGGCGTTTTGAAAACATGAGCCACTTATAGCCCTACACTATTGTCAGTTTAAGGTCAGTAAGATTAAAAAAATAAATAATACAAATAAAACAGAAAATTTTCCTCAGGACACATATATAAAGTTACAGAATATTTATATTTCAAATAAATGCTGTTCTTTTCCACTTTCATCAAAGATTCATGAATTCTTTTTAATGGTTTCCACAAACATATTAACCAGTACAATGATTTTCAACATCGATAATAATAAGTAGTTTCTTGATCAGCAAATCAGCATATTAGAATGATTTGTGAAGGATCATGTGACACTGATGGATTAATGATGCTGAAACTCCAGCTTTGCCGTCACAAGAATGAATAAATTTTTTTAAATCTAAAGTCAATATAATATAATATAATATAATTTTCAAGTAGAAATCAGTTAAAACATTTTATAAATTGTAACAATATTTTGCAATATTACTGTTTTTACAGTTTTTTTTTTTTTTTTTTTTTTTTTATCAAATAGATGCAGCCTTGATGAGCATAAGTGACTTCTTTTAAAAACATAGAAAACATTGACCCCAAACTTTTAAATGGTTGTGAGTTCATAATATGCACCAAGAATGTATTTACTGTCATATTAAGATATTGCGCTTGTAATGATCCATGTTGGTTGATATCTCTCCAGGTGACCCCAGTCTAAGAGGTGGTAATGGCATCCCACCACGCTGTGTATACCTTGAGGAAATGGCCGCTGATCTTGATGGCCAGGACTGGCTTAACATGGACACCGTAGAGCAGGTACAATATGTTTGTTAAGTCTGTCTTTCTTTTCCAAATTTGTGTAATACTAAAGTAGTATACAAACATGCACATGTATGTTATGAACTTTGAATAAGTATAATATTCCATCATTTGTCCCCTCCAGGCTTTGTTCAACAGGCTGCTTTTGCAAGAGCCAGGTAACCATCTCATTTACATGACCTCCTGCAGTGTAGTGAATCTCTCAGCAGATCGTGATGCTGGGGAGAAACGTGCCATACCGTACCTTTATGCCTGCTACCAGAGAGCTAAGGAGGAGGTATCTTCTGCAGACTCTATCCTTTGTCGACCCATTTGGTTGTGCCAAAAGAATGAAATGTGTCTGCTCATTGCCTTATTTATGCTCGTACACACTATTTGTGACTGATTCAATGTGTAAATGTGCTTCAAAACAACATAGATCACTAAAGTCCCAGAGAAGCTGTTGTCGTATGCTGTTCGCTGCAAAAACCTGACTGTGTCCAATGCCCGCACGGTGCTGCTGACCCCAGAGATCTACATCAGTCAGAACGTTTATGAGCAGCTTCTGGACCTGTTGCTGGAGGCTGTGAGAGGAGCCCGTAAGTGTCACATTCAAGGACGTGATCTGTTTGAAGGTCCTGAGCTGATTCCAATTGTTTGTGTTGTGGTCTTTGCAGAGTTTGAGGAAGTTGTGGAGTTTTTGGAGGAGGTCATCGCTGTTCTTTTGGCTGACCAAGAGGTGCGGACCTTCGGGGAGGTTATGGTTCCAGTGTTTGATATTTTCCAAGGCCGGGTCAAAGATTTAGACCTTTGTCAGCTACTGCTGTATTCCTACCTGGAAATTCTCCTGTACTTCAGTCGGCAAAAGGATATTTCTAAGGTTCGTATGCAATGCTCAGCCTGAAGTTTCCTTTCATACAGATCTGAAATGTTTTTGAATAATAATATTTTGATCCTAGGTTTTAATGGAGCATAGTCAGCCCAAAGATCCTAACAGTGGGATTCAGTATCAGAAAACACTTCTGGGAACGATCCTGAATATTTCATGCCTGCTGAAAACTCCTGGTGTGGTTGAGAACCATGGATTTTTCCTCAATCCTTCTCGCTCTAGCCCACAGGAAATGAAGGTTCAAGAGTCAAATATTCACCAGGTGAGCACAAAATGTACAAAAGGTTTTCAGGCTTTGTGACATGAAGCCAGCCACCTAACACCTTTCATTTCTTGTCTTCCCATGTACTAGTTTATCGGGCAGTTTCATGATAAGCTGTATCAGATTCTAAAAAACTTGCTTCAGCAGTCCAGTGAGACGCGCCACCTGCTGCTCTCGTGGCTGGGTGGCTGCTTGCAGGCCAACATGGGGCGGGCCAAAATCTGGGCAAACCAGATGCCCGAGATATTCTTCCAAATGTTTGCTTCGGATGCATTCTTCTTGAATCTGGGAGCTGCCCTGCTCAAGCTCTGCCAGCCGTTTTCTCGACCCTACTCTCCCAAACTCCTTACCTTTAACCCCACGTACTGCTTGCTTAAGGAGTTGAGTGAGGATGAGAGGCGTAACAGAAACGTGCACGCAAGAGGTAAACTACCTGTGCTCCACCATAACAAACACTAACACTTTTTTTTATCATTTTCAGACTTAACAATGTAAACTAATTATTTTCCCTCTACAGGTCTGGACAAGGAGACATGTCTGATACCTGTGCCCCCTCAAAAAACTGTTGAATTTGCCCAATCATATAGCCTTCTCACAGAAAACCTCATCCTTACACAACTTACCCTGTACCTGGGCTTCCATAGGTAAAGAGTAATGACAATTTTATAATAGAAGTATACACTACTGTTCAAAAGGTTTGGTGTCTCTTATGCTTACCATGGCTAAAAACAGTAACATTGTGAAAATATTATTACAATTTAAAATAACTTTTTTTAAAGGTAATTTATTCCTGTGATGGCAAAGCTCCAGTCGTCAGTCTCACATGATCCTTCAGAAATCATTCTAATATGCTGATCTGGAGCTCACAAAACATTTCTTATGTTTATCAATGTTAAAAACAATTGTACTACATTTTTTTTTTTTTTTTTGCAATAGAAATCTTTTGTACAGTCTCTTTTAATCAGTGCAATACATTCTTGCTAAATAAAAGAATACAATTATTGATTTAAATCTATGTATAAAATACATGTAGCTAGGACCAGTTATGCGGATAGAAGGGCTAAAACAGCATTCTGTGGGAAACACGCTGATTTGCAGAAAATGAACATATGCTTTAATGGTATTTGTTTGACAGACTTCATGATCAGATGGTGAAGATGAATCAGTCTCTGCACCGGCTCCAGGGGACGTGGCGGGACACACAGCTCAGTGGAGGTCCAGCAGCAGAGCTACGGGAACAGTTTGAACGCCTTATGACAGTCTATCTTTCAACCAAGGCTGCCACCACGCAGCCCGCCATGCTACAAAACTGCCTCAACCTCCAAGCCTCCTGCGCCGCCCTGCTGGTTCAGCTCAGCCTGGGCAACCAGGGCCCTGAACACATCCCTCTCACCTTTCCCTTACCTGCACTGGAGAACAGCCTGCTATGCTTTGTGCCAGGTATCCCTGTTTTTGTTTTACTTTAGTGTAAACACCTTAGCAGTCATTGCATTTTTTTGAAAACCAAATCTTCTGCCTCTTTCACAGAGTTCTTTGCTGAAAACATGGGAGATTTCTTCATATTCCTCCGTCGCTTTGCTGACGAGGTGTTGGAGTCCTCGGCGGAAAGCTTAGAACATGTCCTGACCTTCATCACTGTGTTCATGGGCAACGTTGATAGGTGTGAGCCGGTGTGATGCTGAGTTTCTCACGCTTTTTGTGCATGCCATGTGGCTTGTTGTTTACTTTACGTTATTTACTCACAGAATGAAGAATCCTCATTTGCGGGCAAAGCTGGCAGAAGTTCTTGAGGCTGTGATGCCCCATATGGAGACCCTGTCACCTGGCGCTACCCAGCCCATCATGTTCCATCGCCAAAGGGTGTTCAGCTCATATCGGCATGCACCCCAACTTGCTGAAGCCCTCATTACAGTGTTTGTTGATATAGAGTTCACTGGTCAGTTTCTAAAGTTTTTTTTTTTTCATTTGTTTATTTGATTATTACAGCCTGTATAAGATTTTTTTTTGTCTATGGCCTATTCCTCAGGTGATCCTCATCAATTTGAGCAGAAGTTTAATTACAGGAGGCCAATGTATGCCATTCTAAAGTACATGTGGGGAGAAGAGAGTTACAGGGAGAGCATTAAGGTGAGAACCAGGCACACATTTTATTATTATAAATAATATTTTAGGTTGCTTTGGAATTTTGTTCAATAAGTTTTTTTTTTATTAACTAACATCATCAATGCTTAATACATGCTGTAAAAAATTATATTGCTCATAGTTTAACTAATGCATTAAGTTATGTTAACATAAGACCTTATTGTAAAATTGTTACCAATAAAATAATACAAAATTGTTTCCTCACAGCATCTTGCCGATTATGCCTCTGAAAACCTTGAAGCTATGAATCCGCCACTCTTCCTAAGGTTTCTCAATCTCCTCATGAATGATGCCATCTTCTTACTTGACGAGGCTATACAGGTACTTGTCTGCAAAGACCGATTGCTTTCATGTTTTTTGCAAATCCAACTATTTTCACTGGTGGTAACACATTTTGTTTGTTCGGTTTAGCTTGATTGTTTAATTACATTATTAACATATGTTAACCTCTATACGGTTAATATCAGGAAATATTTAATTGACTGATTAAAGATGTGTCACTCACACGTGCATCTGTTCTTTCCAGTACTTAAGTAAGATCAAAATCCTCCAGCTGGAGAGGGATCGGGGAGAATGGGACAGTCTGGCCCCTGACGCCCGCAGAGAGAAAGAATCTAGTCTGCAGATGTTTGGACAGCTGGGTCGCTTCCACAACATAATGTCAAATGAGACCATTGGCACCTTGGCTTTTCTCACATCTGGTAAGAGACGTGAAAGAAACCAAATGCACTAAAATATTAACACATCACAGAATTATTATTCATTTTTTTGAGCTTCTAAAAACTACCTGACCAATTTAGACCCGAACAGAAGGGTTTTAAATAATTATTGAGAGAAAAACTTAGCCTTTAGTGTACTAGAGAATACAAAATGACACTGAAACTCAGACTTTTAATGTATTTATTTTTCCCTCCAGAGATAAAAGGTCTTTTTGTTCACCCCTTTCTTGCTGAGAGGATCATCTCGATGCTCAACTACTTTTTGCAGCACCTGGTAGGCCCCAAGATGGGTGCCCTGAAGGTGAAAGACTTCAGTGAATTCGACTTCAAGCCCCAGCAGCTAGTGTCGGACATCTGTACTATTTACCTAAATCTGGGGTAGGCTCTTTGTTTACATATTTAAGTTTTAGAGACGGGGCGGCTTAGATTAAGCCAGGAGTAGGCCTTAGTTAAAGTAAGACATTTAAGTAGCTTTTATAAACGTGCCTTAGAACGAAATATTACTGCATTTTGTGTGCATTTTGAGACAAAACAATGGCACTGACATTTTAAGATATGTCAGTGAACAGAGCAAGTTGCTTTCAGTAAAACGTTAAGTTTCATGCATTTTAGTCTGGGACTAGGTTTAAGCCTAGTCTGTGAAACCAGGCATGAATTTATTTAATTATTTGAGAATAATGTTAACTAAGTAAACTGTTATGGATGCTTTTTTGACCACAGAGATGAAGAAAATTTCTGCGCCACCGTCCCAAAAGATGGAAGGTCATATTCGCCCATTCTATTCTGCCAAACTGTCCGTGTCCTCAAGAAAATCAACAAGCCTGGCGACATGATTGTATCTTTTAGTCTCCTAGCAGATAAAATTAAGGTTAATTTAATCGCTATGCATATTTTTCTTAGATACACACTTTTTTTAGGAAATTGTTTAAGTGTTAATGGTAATCTTGTTGCTTTTCTGTCTCCTTCAGTCCCTTGCAGACAGGCATCAACAAGAGGAGGAGACCTACTCTGATGCTCCGGATGAATTCCTGGATCCCATCATGTCTACCTTGATGCTTGATCCAGTGCTGCTACCTTCTTCAAACGTCACAGTGGACCGTTCAACAATAGCACGACACTTACTTAGGTGAGCCATGTATACAACATTACGGACAGCTAATTGAGTTATTTTAGTATTATTTATATACTATTATAGTATTTATTGAAATTTTGAATTAGCTTTTTATAATTTTTACTTTCAGTTTTCATTTTATATATATATAAAATGTATTACATTTAATATATTTAAAATTAAATAAATAGCTTTAATTATTTATTTTAGGTAAAAGTCTAATACCAGTGTCGGTCTTGTCTTTTTATTCTGCTCTAGTGACCAGACAGACCCTTTCAACCGCAGTCCGCTCACCATGGACCAGATCAGGCCTAATGAAGAGCTCAGGCAACAGATCATGAAGTGGCTTGCTGATCATAAGCCAATCAACCAGCAAATGGGACCCAGTGGCTAAACCACATTACTCCCTTCCCCCAGCACCCAGGCATGCTCTGTATGACTAAGCCATTCAGATGTTTCTGGCCTCTCTCATACGCTTTGAAACAAGAAATTTGGAGGAGCACGTCTGCATTTATGGTGTTGGTGTGCTCCCCAAAGGTCAAATGCAAATCTCCAAATGCCATATCACTGTAGCATATTCGGCTATCTGTCCTCTCAAACTTCTCTGACGCTCGAGGTCTCTGTAGACAGAACTCAAACTTTTGCATTTTGCCTTTCCAAGCTGTTCACTGTGGGAAATGAAACTTGGGTTTATAGACAGATGGCGACGTGTATAAGGTTTGCCTGTTCAATGCATTTGCCCTACCTCTGACTTAATTCATATGTATGCAATATTTTATATGCATTGCTTATTTGTTAACTTTTTAAGTTAGAATATAAGCAGTGTACCTCATTTGATATTAAGGAAGGAGTTGTGGATAATGTTGGCTGCAAAAGAGATTAAACTAGCATAGAATATTTTGCTAAGATCATCAGCATTATATTCCACAGAGTTTCAGTTTCATAGCTGTAGCAATTGGTTTTAAAGGCATGTGTGTTCCATAATACGGCAGTCACATGTCAGATTCATTTCGGGCTGGTCATGAAAAATTTTTTTTGTTCATTACAAACATTTTATGCTTAACTCAAGAAGCATTTGCTATAATATGCACTTTTATGATACTCGTTAAGAATATTGAGCTCTTGTTGAAATGTTTGGAAATACTCCTGTACATTTTTCAAGAATCCATTTAGTCTTTTAACAGTGCAATATGTCCCGAGTAATGACTTGTTTGACTGCTGAGTCAGCCCTATGACCTCCTCTCATGCAGTGACATCATGTCCTTTTGTTAACAGTTGCAAAACTGCATGCTTTGGGTGGATGGACCTTGCTACTGACATTTGTCTTAAGACGACATTGATAGGGCACTGTGTGGTTTCAGTCGTGGGAGAGTTGCATTGGACTGACCCGTTAAGTTATGTAGGGTATATCTGCATTTTGATTTTCACTGAATTGTTTATTTCAGTGAGTTATTTGGTTTAAAGTCTTTCTAAATTCTCGCTCAAGACCTCATCCAATTAAAAAATCTGACCCCATGAATTCTCAAAGGAAACAGAATACTTCAAGGCCTGTTGTGATATTTCTGTCTGTTGAGCTGTGCATATGCACTCATTTGTATCTTTTAATCACAATTAAATAACTTGAACTGAACTTGAGTTAATAGCATTATAGGCGGTAGTAGTCTAATAATGTACATGCTAACATGTCCCTCTTGAATATAGAACAACCAGACTTTCTACAGTGGTATTAATAGATGAATGATTCTGTCAACTGAATAAATTGAACTGCCCCAAATAACAGTATGCTTTAGTGATGTTAATTTTATTTTTTAAAATCATATATTAATTGTGCTTATGGCTTGTTTATTGCAATAAAATAAAATATTTAAAAAAACTATGTATTGTAATTAAAATTTCCAAAATAAAAAGCAGTGATGTGTAAATTATTTTTAATCTTTTTGAAACTAGAAAGACTTTCAGAGATTAATTTTAATTTTGTGTTTGTGGTCAAAACATTACTGTTTGAGCAGCCCTACATTACTTCAACCAATGGCGTGAGTTCAGGACGGGGTTATTTGTTCCCCCGACCAATAGCAGATGGGGGCGTGTTCAGAGAAACCTGTGCGAAAACAGTCGCTATTTTTGCAATTCCGTTTGGTGACGGTAGGGGTGCTGAAATTACACACAAGTGTGAGTGTCACGCAATTAAGTGTAATTTCTGCAATCTAATAATATCCATAAATGCTTAAAACTTAACATTAGCCTATAATTTAGTTAGTCTACATTAGTCAAAAAGGCCTATATTAGGAGTGTAAGGAATTTTACTAAGCAGTGTTGCTGTGCCTGATGTACAGTTTCTTTCCTCCCTTGAGTATCGCCGGCGAACCTGCGTAAAAACATCACTGAGCGAGCGTAGTCTGCGCTGGGATCTTGTCGGGGTCCTCGGTACCACCACCCCGAAACATGGATAATCCATTCTGACCGCTAGACTAGAGCGGCCGTGTGCTGAGATCGCTCGTTCGGGGCTACGCCCACACTGAGCTCCTGATCCTAGGGCAGGCAGGCAGAGTGTAAAATGGCGCACAGCTGTCGGTGGCGGTTCCCTGCTCGGCCCGGAGGGAGCAGCAGCTCGGGCACCGGGAGAAAAGCGGGCCGAATTCGAGTCAATGCTTCCCTCCTAAACAGCGCGGGGACTAATCCGAACGCGAACGGGCTCGGGCCCGGTTTCGACGCTGCGTTGCAAGTGTCCGCTGCCATCAGCAGCAACCTGCAGAAATTTCGGGATGTTTTGGGGGAGTCGAGCGGCTCCAGCAGCGGGGAGGTAAGCGGGACCCTGGCTAAAGCGTTAGCCTCGTTCATGATCAATGCAGGAATTACAAATAACTCCGCGGCTGTGTAGCAGCTCTAAGTTGCTCAGTGAGGAGAGTGAGTGAGCTAGTTATTTTGCTGCGCAGCAGACACATGCCTCCATCCATGTGCTGTTTTTCTCACTATGGGACCACTGACAGGCTAAACTGCTAGCTAGCCCACATCAAAACACGCACCTATTCATAACTAATGACTGGTGTTGCTGTGCTTCTGTAGTCTATATGCCTATGTCGAGGCGGTCGAGCATCATATTTTGGGACCATGAGGAGTTTACTGCCATTTCTTTTGACAGGATGGAGATGTGAAGCTAGATAACTGTAGGCTGCTTTGGGTTGAACAATTTAACTCGGGAGTCCCGTGCGTTTCATGTGACACCGCTTTTTTGACTTTAAACACTATGAAAGCACTTTTTAAGATAAAAAGAACAGAAAATGCACAGCTTAACTGCCAAAAATTAAGTCCAAAATAGCTAAAAGTCATAAAAGGATTAAGTTTAAAGATATCCAACAGCGTTCAGTTACTCTGGTCATTTTAAACGGCGTTTTTCACTCCATAAAGAGATTAAATTATACCTTTGATGACTCTATATTGGATTTCCAAGTTAGCTCGTCGTATATCTTTCACCAAAAGATAGCTTAGATCTAAAGGCTGGTGGCGTATAACGGAATTTCCTAATTTGGAGAAATAAATTGGTTGGTTTCAATAAGCATAAACGAGCAGATTTTAACAGGGCTGAACACCTGGTACCAGTTGGTTGTTGTTGTCTGAGCATTTAGCGATAGCACGCAGAGTGCATCTACCCCAGCTGTAGTCTGACTGGAATTTAAACTTCGTTTTAAAGCATTGACCTACATGAAAGGGTAGTTTGAGCTCAGAAGATGTTCTGTTCCTAAAACTACTGTGGCCGTGCATGTGTGCACTTCTGATATTATTTTGTCCAGCTATACGTTGCCCTCTAGCTTGGGTTAAGAAGCGGATGATGCTAGTAGCAGTAAACAGTGTTGCTTTTTAAAAAAATATACAGACTGGCTTGTTTTGTAGAGGAGGGTGGGCCATATATTCACAAGTCGTTACTTTTGTTGCAGAAGTGTGCAGTGTGTTATTTTAAACCTCTTCTGTTTGATCTTCACCCTCGAGAGGAGGCTGGCTAACGTGTTAGCCTGTTAGCATCCGCTGATGCACGGGAAAATGGGAGGTGGACATTTTTTTTCCCCCCCTCTCAGATATTGCGTAGTAGCAGTACGCATTCTGAAAAAATGTCATTTCTAACCGGAATCAAGAGATTCCTGTGCAAACCATCGCCGAGGCTACAAGGACCGTATGTTTAGTCAAAGACACGCCAAATGCAGTTTTGAGCGCTGCAAACGGCGGCTGCAATAAAAGGCAGCGTTTGACGGAGGTTGTTATGTGTGGGGGTGTGTACTGTGACAAACTACCATCTTCCTTTCTCAGTAGTAGAGCGCTGCGCATCGGAAACGCGGGGAGATCGAAATGAGAGCGGGCGCGAATCAGAAACACGCACAGCATGCTTGATTTTATGTTTCGCCTACGGGAAATTTTGCGTTTGAAAACGTGGCGCAGATTTAAGAGAGTGGTTATTAGACCTGAGGAATTCGGGCGCACGCGTGTGTTTACAGTCGTTTCGCCATATTTAATTTTATGTAAAATTTTGCATTAGTCTGTTTTGTGTGTTGTGGTTTGTTTGCCATGGTAAAATCACACAGAACATTTTGATGGTAACGTTACATGATAAAACTCATTTGGGAACATGTTATTGATGACTTTTTTTTTTTATGTTTGGTACAGAATTAATTCTGAAATCAAAATATCTAAATCTGATATCTAAATATTAATTTGCATCATAAAATCACATCATTTTCAAAAATGTCAAGAAATCAAAAATAAATAAATACAACTGTATTTAGAGCTTATATTGTGCACTAATACATGTGATAACGCCCAAACACATTGTCAGCAAAGATATCCTTGAAAAGTACCCTTTTATCGAAAAGAGAAACTGAATCTGAACATGCAAACTTCATAAAATCTGACAAAAGGCTTCTCTGCACCTTCATACTCACATTTTTTTATTTTTTTTTTTTTTTTAAGGTACAGTTCATGTCATTTTTAAATAAGATCACTAAAACCAATAATCTTACGTTTCTCACACACCATGTGCTCCTGTGATCATGCTTCAGAAAAGGTTTGGCCTAGAAGGTACAACCATTGTCAGATTGTCTTACATGCACACATCATCATTGCGTCATTTATGCCACGCTGAACAACAATTAATTACTGTATATGCATTATTGTAAGGGTAGGTTTAGGGTTGGGGTAAGTGTAGATGTTAATAAGACACAATCTGATAAGTAGCAAATTTATTTGTTATTTTATGGTGAGATTTTGCGTCACTTCTAGTCATAGCTGTAGCCCATCTAGCCACAGCTGTCAGAAAAGGAAGTCCAGCTTTCAAATGGTGCTTAAAAGTGACTCCCACACCTTATTGGACTGTTCTTTGATCACTTTTTTGACCTACTTCCTTTTCTACAATTATTTAAAGAAATCTGTACTGAACATGGGGCTTAAGAAAACCTAGGGCAATGCTGTGCTGTAGAGGGTTAAAATGTGTGTCATTGAAAACAATTGTTTTTATAGGCTTTAATAAAAGTGTAATAGCTTGCTCATCAGTGACAGCCAAAAGTCTATTTAGGCAACATTGTTCCTTTTTCTTTTCTCTCTCTTTTTTTTCTCTCTTTCTCATTGAATATCCTGATTCATTCATAAATATGCCTCAGTATGGATGTAAACAAGTTTGTGAATGTCAATTTATGACTTGTAAAAATAGCAACCAAATCATACATTTTCTTTCCAGTGCTTTTATTTTGTGCATTTGTTGCGGTTCAGTATGCTTTAGTTTAATGCACACTTGGAGCTTTTTTGAAGAGTGCTCAACTCAAACATGAATCCATTTGTGAAACGTATAAGTAGTATACAAACCAGACAGACGGCTAAAATCCCAGTGGAGCTTGCAGCTCATGCGAGTTGCGGACACAGCATTGTAGTTTCATTCAGAGGGGATGTTGTGCCTGGGTAGGATTGTTCTGGTTCATCGCAGCCCGCTGAGCTCACAGAGCAGCCTAAGGCCAGTAGCATGCTCAGTAAACAGAAGCAAGCCACCCCTCCTTCCCATCAGACCCAAATCCAACAGCACGGGCCCACAGGGCCCCAATAGGATTTCACTTCTGATGGCTGCCTTTTAAACTGCTTCATTAACCCGTTTGGACAGCTTAAAATGTTTACACAGAGGTAATACGTCTGTGCGATTTTTCTTGCAGCTCCAGAAATTGCAGCTTGCTTTCGCTTTGGTCTTCCAAACCATATTTTCATCTAAATCTAAAGTGCAAATACAAGTCCGTGGCTGTTTGCTAGACAACTGTTACTTTCAGGAGGTGTCCTGTTTAAGTCTCCATTCATCGGTTTCTTTGTGAGGGACGCCATTTGGCTTGCCTTTTAATGTCCAGAGTAAAGCCCCGCTTACAGAAGCAGAATGAGGATCAATATCAAGGCCTCATACAAAAGTGCAGTTGAATGGATACAGCAAATGAATGCTTTGCTCCGCTGCTTTCTAATGAATGGCGTGGCCTATACGGAGGGAAGAAGTCCAGCAGGTGTTTAGCCTATTTATCTGGAGAGGGCCCTGTCCCCTAGACAGCGTGTGGATCATAGCAGGAAGCTTTGTGTCTGCTTTTATTCCAGCCTTTAAGGAGTGCAGGCAGCTGAAAGAGCACAGACGTGGATATCAAAGGGTGAAGAGCAAGCCCTCCTCCCCCTGGGACAGCGCTGGGAGGGAATTAGACACAGGCCGTCCCATCCATGGCTTTATTCCGCTTTTGTAGGCGGGTAGAGGGGGTTTCGCCCTCGCTTTTTTCTCTGGGTGGGAGCAGCAGCAGCCATTGAACGCATGGAGCAATTCTCTCCAAATTTATGTCCCTCATTACACCTCGCAGGAGGCACATCTTTGTTTTTATCTTAAAGCCCCGGCTCCTCATTAGCGTGGGTGTGAGGTGTTGGAACATGTTGTTTCAGAAACTCAGTTTTGGTTGCTTTGAATGTGGGTGCATAAGCAACATCAGAGCATTAGATCTGCATTTCATGAAGGGAAATTTCTCCTGGTGCTTTTTGTGTTTTGAAAGTATTTTGTGAGGCTTAAATAATCGTAGCTGCAAACTACCGGGGTTCCCCACCAATTTCATTTGGTTCTTGATTGGGGTTTTGAAACAACTTAAACGATTTCCCATATGTGACCACGTAAAGTGCTCTCTTTTTTTTAGTCACATGTCCAGACAGGTTTCTTTTGCTATGAATTGTCCTGGGTTTGTTCATTTTGGCCGTAAGCTGAGAATGCTGTCAGTCTGACCCCAATTTAATGTTTTATGCATTGCGTTTATCTTTTATACAAGCATTTTTTTAGGGAATCTGATGCCTCAGCAGTTGTCAAAACTTCACATTGTTTAGAAAATGGTGATTCAGTGAATTTATGAAAGGCCTTACTATCACATATCCCCGGGCTTAGAGATGATAATCGGTTACATGTCTTGATGTGGATATGTTGGCTTACTGTGATTATAGGGGTGTGTGTGTATGTTTGGTATCATTGGCCACACACACAGTAGTGCAATTATGTCCCGCTCTGGGGAGGGAGAGTTGCCAGGTTGCAGTGTGCTTGCCAGTTTATGCCCAGTTTCTTAAGTGAACTGTAGATGCCATGTTGAGCAACTTTCCAGGGTTTGTGACCATCTGCTCAGAACAGGATGTAATGAGTTTATGTAAACAAATAGTCTTGTTTGCTTACCTTTTATTTACGGGAACTCTGAAGTGGCATAAACGCGTGCTTTTCTCTGCTCTTTTTAGAAGGGAGAATGTTGATTTGATTCTGTCCCTCTACTGTGCATATTCACGTTTGGTGTTTCAATGATCACCCTTTTCACAACAAGACATGCTTAACCCAGTGGCCCTAAAAGTTTTTAAAATGTAAAACCAAGCAGCATCAGCAAACAAACGATTGTAGGAACTTTTTACAATTAATTACTTTTAGTAATTTAGTCACTTTTATTTGAAAGAAAACGCACATTATTTTAGAAATAGCAAAAAAAATTTATAGAAATATTTTTGCTTAGTGATATTTTTCAAATTTGCTGTTCAAAATAAAGACCAAGTTCTTTATTCTATATTTTTAAAGTCAGTTTATTTAATTAAAATAATAATAATAATATAATAATAATAATAATAATAATAATAATAATAATATTTGTTTGAAGTGCTGTATTTAAAATAAATGCAACTTTGTGTGAATTTATGTTGTGTTTGTACATTCATTTAGTTTTTAAAAACGTTGCTTAAATGTCAAAATTCTTTTCTTTCTTTTAAATTTTATTATTATTATTATTATTATTATTATTATTATTATTAGGGCTATACACTGAAAAAAATATTTGTACTGCTTTTTCAAATTGCTTAATTAAAATGAGCTAAAGCAACACAAGTGCCATACATTTTGTCCTAACATAATTTGATTGTTCAATCCACTTAAATATAAGTCAAATTGAAGTATTCTTAATCTGTTTGTGTTGAGGTTACATGAATGATTTGTTGCATTAACTGAAACTGGGCAGGGCTTGTTAGTTCCCACCATGCTTTGCATATGGCTACATTTATTTTATGTATTTTTGAGCAAGATGAGAAAGGGGAGACTTGATTGTTTAATAGTTTTTCAAATTCAATTATGTTGGAATTATTAGAAGAATTTAAATTACAGTGGGTTACCATTGTGGAGAAGAGTGGGGCTTTTGCTTAGGCTGTGGACTAAAACAACTAATGTCATTATGGTTTTGCTGAAGGAGCTTTTAATGCTTAGCATTTAAGATGCTAATGTGTGCTTTTGTTAGCTAAAAGTTTGTCAACTAGCTAGTGCAGTAATTTAAGTTGTGTAACATTAAAATGTATGAAATTGAAACCACTTAATTGGGTCACTTAAAATGTATTAATTCCATGGTGTTAAAGTTACATGAACAAATTAGGTTTGTTTAACTTGATTGATTCATGTGGGACCAATGTAAATCCAACACACTTTTTTTCAGTGTAGTTGTTATGTTTTAGATTTTTGAAAAACAGTTTGGGGAATAAAGAAGAGGGAACACTAATGAAGAAAACAGAGAATAACAAACAAGTGTTTTTGTGTCACCCTCTCTGTCACCACTATCTCTCCTCCCCCATCCTGCACTTGCAGCAGGTGCTCGGGTGCCTTGGCCGAGCCGCGTGTCACTTTCTCGAGCCCAATATCGCCGTTCCTCCCCCCAACCCCCTCAGCCGTGGGTGTTGATTGAGCAGCTCTGTTGGAGCGGATAGTCAGAGAACTTGTACTGTGTGGGTGGGTTGTTTAGATTAGCTTTTCATGTCCTTGTCGGCCACCGAGCCTCTTCATCACGTTGCATCTTCGCCCCATGCCTTTATGGTCAGAATGATGCTCAGTACCTTGTTTCTCCCACCCTGCATCCCTCTGTCCCTCCTCCTTTTCCTCTTGTCTAGGGATGTTGTTTACATCTTGCAGTGTGCCTTGCGCACAAGGTGGAGGGGAGGGTGTGTGTGCGCGTTCCTGTGTGTGTGTGCGAGCATGCTTTTGAGTGCCTGAGGCAGAGTCGTGCTGTCATTGAGAGCTACTCGTGGTGTCACACTGACTTTGAGCTCCACTGCTCGCAGCTCTCTAGTACTCTATCACCTTCGGCTCAACAGTAAAGCTGCAATGAAGTCATTGTAGCTCTGAGAGCCTACATTCAAAAGAGCTGGAGGACAAAAATTAGACCTCAATAATCAATAAATGTTCACTGTAAACATTATCTCTACAGAGTTGTGTATTATTTCAGTCTTATCTGAATCAGGTCTTAATTTTTTTTAAATTTCTTTTTTGGTCTTAACTGGTCTTTTACCCATCGATGATTCGATATGAGGAAAAATGCTCAATTAAGATGATCAGTTAACACTGATCATCTAATAACACACACTCTCATTTAATTTTGGTCTGCTTCCCATAAGAAATTTGTCACCATATGTTGAAATTAAAGCTGAATGGGGATTTGTTAGTGAGATTAGACTTGTATGTGTGCAGTCTCCAGCGGCATCTGTTCTACAAACTGGACCGAAGGGAATTTAGCTGAAGCCCCACATGCTGCTATAAATAAAGAATATGAAATGAAACGCCCCCCTAAGGCTTGAAAATCAACACAATAGGCTGTTTAAGGAACTTGCAGACATTAATCATCTTTTGAGAGGTAGAGCCTAGTGCATAGTGAAATGATGTCAGTGCTTGTTCAATGTAATGAAGACCCATTTACTCTGTAATAGTAGTATCAGTACTGTAACGTAGAAAATGGTTTAGCACATAGGGCTATTGCAGTGATGGAATTTGTGGAGTGGCTCAATATCGCGACGTGTGATTATCACAGTTTGCTGTATAAATAAGTGTTACGATTTGGTCAGCAAGCACAAAGATTCAAAAACAAAACTGACTTTATTAGTAATCCAAACACTCTGAATGAACCGGTAGAAGTATAACGCAAACCCCACCATGCATAAAACAGAACTGACCAATAGGGCTCTGCGATCTTGAAGAAAAATGCGATATGCAATACTTTGTTAAATAATGCGACATTCGATATGCGATACGATACTGCTTTAAGTGTGTAAAATCTATTTAAATTATATTTTTATTTACTTAACTGAGAATGATACCATCTATATAACATTCTTTCTGAGAAAAGGAAGCATCTCTACAACTTTTGAAAATGATCAGCAGTGTTTTAGCAAAAAATTTCACAAATCTGACAATATAATTTTAACATCAATGTAAACAAACAAAAAATTTAATGTCATTATTTAAATACCAAAAACCCTTGCTTGACTTGGTAATATATAGTTATTACAACCTAAAACCTAACATCAAGAACATCCAGGTAAACAAAGACACCTGAACTAGTGGTTGATGATTATTTTTCTTATTTTAATTTATCTTTGCTATTAAAATAAGAACTAAAAACAGTAGTCTTCACATGAATTAAATATACACTGATACATAATAAAGCTACGAAAGTTAGAAAGATTTTCTCTTTTTCTTTTGTTGTTTGACAGACATTGGCAGGTTTACTGTATCAGCAGGCTGTCACTTTAAGACCTAATGCACGGATCCTATTGACACTCATTCGGTTTCTTTCCCCGACTGATGTCGTTCACTTAAAGCATAACCTCCTGTTTACACGAATACTCGACAAGACAGCCATTTTGACATAACTGCATGTGTATTTGACAGTTTGAGTGTGTAACAAGGCCCGAAACAGAACTGAAGGGATCATAACGCTTTCAGCGAGGCGGCTTTTGCGCACATTTCGGTGTGTGTGTCAGACAGCGCAAGACTGCAAGGAGTTGTTTTTCGCAAGTTACTGTGGTTAATAACTTTTTTTTTTTATAATATTTTTTTACGTCAAGCAAGTCACATAAGAAACAGTTGTGTGCCCAGTCTATTCTCTGCTATATGCATCAACCTAAAACATACTTTTTACAATGTTGAAGTAGCCTATTAAAATAATTCCAATATTGCGTGCCATTACGATATCCATATCACGATATTTCTATATATTGTGCAGCCCTACTGACCAAGAACAACTGAATCACAGGGTTGGAACAAAGGAAACTAAATTAGACACAGGTGAAACTAATACGCAACTATAGAAACAAACAAGGACCTGAGCAGTAACTAATGAACCAAAAACAAAACCGAGTGGGGAAACGGAACAGAATGTCAAAGTAACAGTCCAGTGAGTCCACATAACAGAACATAAACCTGACACTAAGCTTGTTGGGCTATTGTTATATGTATAACAGTTAGTTACGGTCTTCGAATCTGACTGGAGATGCTTTTCAAGACTGCTGATATTTCACCAGTATTAGCATTGGGACTTGTTTCTGCACACTCTAGACAGGCTAGACATGACTGCATGCAGGTTACTTTTATGCCAGTAGGTGGCGGCAAGGGACTGTCTGAGTGAGTCATTAAAGCTTTCATTGGTTATTCATTCATTAATGAAACTAGTTGTTGAAATTATTTTAACTGAGCGCACTTTACAAGACTCAACCGACAGCTCAGTGGCATTGATTAAATGCATTGTCCAGTGCTGACTCCATTGCAGTTGCGCCTTTTGCCAGCTTGTCAACATCGCAGTATTACGGTCACTCTTGTCTGATGGTTGGTTGAAATTATATTTGTTAAATACCTTTTATTCATTTCCATATTTTCATTTTCATTCATTCATCATCAGTGCTACAGCCATACACATGCAGATAGACGTTGTTTGGCCATTGCCACATTTTTATATGAGCGTTCTGCTGTGAGTGTTGAAACTAGCATGTTTAAAATGTCTTGTAAACTCTGCTCTTTCCCATTTAATTCCCCTCCATCTAGTTGTTTTTGAATGCAAAAAACTATTTTCATTTTCAACCAAAATACAACATCTGTCCAACATCAGGGTCCAACGTCAATCTGACGTTATATTGACGTCCGGTGCCTGCCTGGACACATCTGATTTAAATTCCTTCCTTAGTCAAATACAGGACTGCCTGGTTAACGACTTGATTATTAGATTTTGAAAAAGCCGTTTTCTTTCCATTTCAGAAGTCTTAGTTACAGGGAAATCCTTTTGATACGCTCCCAGTTTCAGTTAGGCCCATAAAATCCTTCTAAATGCTCTGTGAAACTCTCCTCTACACAGACAATTAGAGTACATTTTCTCTCAGTGTGTGTCCTTGCGAGTACAACTTAATTCACACCAAGGACACTTCAATGACTGAGACATTTTTTATCACACATAAAACGCAGCGTGCCCAGCTGCAAAGCAGACAGTAATTACAGTAATCATCTGCACTGTAAGCCTGTTGAAAAATCTGATAAATGTGGGAAATGTGACTGACTTAAAGGGATATGGAGCGTTTAAGTTGACTCAAAAATGGAATTGTAATTATGGCTTACCTAAAATGTTGTGACCGAATTAGAGCAGGAAGGCAAGAGCCCAAATGGGCCATGTAATCAGCATTCCTCCCTGTATCTCTCATGTCAGGTGTGAGATAAGCACAGGGCTATCATAAAAGCCTGGAGCTTTATAAAATCCTTTCATAGTACGTCTGCAAAGCTTAGCCTGTTTGATTGACAGAGGTGGAGCAGTTGTCAGGAGATACGGCCATTGCAACAGATGTCCTAACAGTGAGATCAGCGTTGATGTCATGCAACTTAGCAACATCTCCTAAGGATACCTGAGTGGAATTGGCAGAACTGGTCATCTCAGTATGAGGTGCCATCACAGATGTGTCTGTTACTTTCTCAAGTTGTCGGAAGAACATAGAAGTTGGTTTGTCCACTTTTGAGAAATTAAAAGTCTGTTGTTTTGGGCAACCTGGCAAGTAGATGGCAGGCTGAATTATTTTTTTTTATTTTTTATTTTTTTTAATTTTTGGTACAACCAAATCTCACAAAAAAGGTTTGCACTGGATTTCTGGATTCAGATGAATGGTCTCAATTCATTAGGGTTACAGAGCTTCTATCTGTGATAACAGAGTCATTTAATGCATTATTGCATTTTTATTATAAGAATCATGTTAAGGCTCCAGAGCTATCAGCAACCGTAACATGGTTTAAGAATAAGAATTGCTAACATAATGAGTGGTGTCTTGGTATTTTCTCAGTCACGGGAACGGAATGTAGCAAAACGGAATGACCCTTTAAATAATAGCCACTTTGGTTTTGTGGACACACAAAAAAAAAAAAAAACACTCTTCGGTTGAATCACAAACTGATGCCCCTGAACCATGAAAATATCTATCTATATATAGAGAATATTTCTCTCTCTCTCTCTTTTTTTAAATTTATTTAAATTTGATTTTTTTATTTTATTTAGGAGGAATTTGGAGGCTTTACTACAGTCAGTGACAACAGAAGAATACATAGCCCAGGAAGGACGTCAATAGGTAAAGTATCGCTTACATTTAAAGATTTTTTTTTTCTCTTACTACTTTAGGGGTGTAACGATGCACTCATGTCACAATACAATTCTATCACGATATTTTAAGTCAAAATAAAGAAGTTTTTCTTTTTAATTATTATTACTTTATTATTATTATTAAAGTATTATTATCAGGACCCACAAATATCCCTCAATTGCGTTATACATTAGATTCAACATTATATATAGTAGTTTAATGTAGTAATGTCACAAACTCCGTAAACTTTAATTTTCTTTCCTCACACAGTACTCACACTTTCAATGCAGGCATTTGTTGTACCTCTTACACAGACAAGCCTTGGATTTGGATTAGACCACTCGATTGATTATTTTTACGATGCCTTTATGACATTTTTTGGATCTTAAGTTTTAGATGACTTAATTTTAAATGGAGGCATAGAAATCTCAAAAAAAAAAAAATCTTAATTTGTATTTGGATGTTGAATAAAAATATTTTAGGCTTGAAACGACATGAGGACAAATACATGATGACAGAATTTACATTTTTGGATTAATTATTCCTTATAAATACAGTAAGTTGTAGCGAATCATATCATTTAAATCAACGATACATGTCGTCGCATTTTCATATCGCCATATTTCTATATAACGATGTATCTTTACACCCCTAGTCTTCTTTCTCCAAGTGTATTGTAAAATCATTTTAATTGAATCTTTTTTTATTTTGACTTAAGGTCTACGTAAGGTCTAACTTTCTATTTTGCTCAATTGTAATTGAGATGCATTTAAATGCAAGAAATATAGTGCTTGTTAATGGAGTGTTTCTTTTTCTGTCAGGTGCTGTCACACCGGAAAAGAAGCCCAGAGGACGTCCTCCTAGGGCTTTGGCTGCACAAAGGTTTGGCACTGGTATTGAGACAGCTCCTTTGCCTGTCACCACAGCTCCTACAGGGAAGGTAAAACGACCACCAGGGAGGCCCCCTGGCACTGGAGAAAAAAAAAGAGGCCGCCCTCCTGTTTCTGCCAGCCAGAGGAGCTGGCAACAGAGCAGCCATGCACTGCCTGAAGATGGTAATGGCGCAGCGTTGGAGTGCAGCTCCAGTCCTGCACATCGCAAGGACAGTGTGGAGGACGAAGACAAGGAGAAAAGGCAAACTCTGCTTGGGTCTGGGCACCATCAGGGATCTGAGGCTAAGCTTCACAAAATCAGCCGAGAATCCAAGGTGACCAAACTGAAAAGACTACGGGATGTCAAACTGAGCCCTCTGAAGTCTAAGCTGAAGGCCATTGTAGAGAAGAGTGTCCCAGGTGTGCAAAGACGGAGACGGGGCAGGCCGCCTTCTGCCGAGCGCCTCAAAGCTGAGGCTGCTGCTGCCGCTGCTGCTCGGGCTGCTAACGCCTCCTCTGCCCAGGAGATGTCCACCATGGCATCTGGGACTGCCAAACATAAGGCCTTCAGGGATCGTCGGGTACAAGATTTGGGTGCCTGCTCTCCGCATGATCTTAAGCTAAGGGCTTCTCATCCTGCTGATGAACGCACTAGCCCAGATCCCCACGACGACTCTACAACAGTCAACCCAATGACTCCAACTAAACTCGGGAGGCCGTTAGGGTTACGTCAAAGCCCTCGCCATATCAAACCTGTGCGGGTCGTCCCTCCCTCCAAACGCACTGATGCCACTATTGCAAAGCAGCTGCTGCAGCGGGCAAAGAAAGGGGCCCAGAAGAAGAAACTATTGGCAAAAGAAGCTATTGGCACCCAGGGAACTGCCAATCCTGAGGGTGGGAAGCACAGAAGGCGAACGCAGCTAACAAACATCAGGCAGTTTATCATGCCTGTTGTGAGCACGGTTTCCTTGCGCATCATCAAAACTCCAAAGCGGTTTATCGAGGATGAGGGCAGTTTCAGTACTCCAACACACATGAAAATTGCTCGATTGGAAGCAGCAGCATCTGCCCCAGCACCTCAACCCATAGCATCATCCTCCCCAGCTCTTGTTTCTACAGCTCCCGTCACAAGTGGAACCACTGCTGCACCCGGGGCAGGGCCTGCTGTTGACTCTCTCCCTCCTCCCCCTCCTCCTGTCCCAACTGGCAGTGCCACTGCCATTGCAGCTAGTCTCCTTAACAGCAGCTGTAACAATAGCACTAGCAATGGGCGCTTCAGTAGCAGTGCTGCATCCTGTGGCTCTAGCGCTGTTTCGCAGCATTCCTCTCAGCTCTCTTCTGGCGAGTCATCTCGCTCCAGCAGCCCTAGTCTTGATGACTCCTCCTGTGATTCCCAGGCCTCTGAGGGCACCCAGGTCCTTTCGGAAGAGGGCGATCATTCCCCTGCCTCTCAGGGAGAGACGGAGGCCAGCATGCGCCACACCTCGCACCCACCCTCACCACCGTCAGAGCCGGAGCCAGACCATGTAGTGTTGATGGAGCACAACAGACGGGGTCGCAAAGCTCAGAGTCATAGGAGGGGTGCTTTAGTGGCACGTGGTAGGGGCAGCCTGATTGGTGGAAGGAAACGAGTCATCATCAGCCCAGCCCCAGGGGTTTCACAAGCTGGATCTCAACAAGCTTCTTCCACGACATCATTGTCCTCTTCCCCGCCACCGCCTCCACTTCTCAGCCCTTCTCAGCCTCCCCAGGCAGCTTCATCCAATGCATCTGAGCATCACTCCCACTCTCCGTGGATGATGTCACATTCCATTGCCCCTTTTCTGCCCAATCCTCCAATACTTTCCAGCTCTCATGACAAACGTCGCTCCATACTACGAGAGCCCACTTTCCGCTGGACGTCTTTGTCATGTGCAGAAAATAAATACTTCTCCTCTGCCAAGTATGCAAAGGAGGGCCTTATCCGCAAGCCCACTTTCGACAACTTTCGTCCTCCTCCACTGACTGCTGAGGATGTGGGACTCATGCCACCAGGGCCTGGTGGAGGTGGAGGTGGCATTGCACCAGGAGGATTCCCAGCACCTGGTGGTGCAGCTGGGACTGGTACCAGACTTTTCTCCCCCCTGCATCATCATCATCCTCACCATAATCATCACCAGCATCCATCATCACGGATTGAAACACCACTCCAAAAGCGCAGCCCACTATTACGTCCCCCTTTCTTTACTCCGAGTCCGGCTCATTCACGCATCTTTGAGTCTGTCACCCTCCCATCCTCCTCAGGGAGCAGTCCTGGCTCTCTGTCTCCCCTTCAGGTCTCCCCAACGTCAAACAAAAAGAGAAAGGGGTCTAGGTTCTCACGTGGACAACCCAGGTCACCTTCACACTCTATGACTACCAGGAGCAGTCAGTCAGGAGTTCAAACAGGAAAGGCCTCTGAACAATCCATGATTAGCAGTTCTGTTCCCATAAGTGTGACTGGAAATTCCAGCCCATTGCCTGGAGTCGTAGTCAGTGCACTTGCTGCCAGTGCCTTAACTCAAACTTCTTTCAGCGGCTTCCCCTCAGGCTCCATTGGTCTTACGAGCCATGGAGTTTCCGAGGGGCGGCGAGCAGTAGGAGGTCTCTGTGTGAGTGGGAGCTCTGCTTCATCTTCACAGCTCTTCCCTCTTTTTACTCCCAGTCCTCAAGGATCAGGTGGGGGTACTGGAAAAGCAGGAAGGGAACGGAGTGTCTCTGCTACTAGAGACACAGGAACAAAGGAGAAGGACAGGGAGACGGAGAAGAGTAGAGAGCGTGAAAAAGAAAACAAAAGAGATGGAAGGAAAGACTGGGATAAAAGAGGGAAAAGCCTTCCATCAGAGGCTTCCCCCAATTCTACATCCAGCCTATTTGCAGTGGAGGCCAGGGACATTGAAGAATCTCTCACCCAAAAAAGGACACTTGGTCGAAAGAAGTCAGTCACCGTTGACTCTGGTGCAGAAGCCTCCCCAAGTGAGACTGCAGCAGTTCAACCTGTTGGGGCGTTGTCATCCAAGGGTCGTCTGGTCAAAAAAGGCAGACCTTCAGAGAAGATTATTGAAGTGGAGGGAGTAGAGAGGGAGAAGGACAAGGAGAAATTGAGTGCTCTTACCCAAGCGGGGCAAATGGGAAAACCCCCTGCAACCACATCTCTGGGCTCCGTGTTAGCTCGTGCCGAGAAACAGCCGGTCACAGACAGGCGAGTTGCAGGACTACTGAAAAAAGCTAAAGCTCAGCTCAGTAAGTTAGAGAAGAGGGATTTACAACCTGGCGATCAACCCAAATTACCGGTATGTTCTGTCTTTTGTTGTCCCTTTTTCTTTGTAAAATGTTCCTAGGTGTTTTTTCTTAAATGCACAGAAGGCCATTTCCATTTGTTGTTCTGTGCAGGGTCAAGAAAGTGACTCCTCTGAGACGTCAGTCCGTGGTCCACGCATTAAGCATGTGTGTCGTCGTGCAGCTGTAGCTCTGGGTCGCAATCGTGCTGTGTTCCCAGATGATATGCCTACCCTTAGTGCCTTGCCATGGGAGGAGAGAGAAAAGATCTTGTCTTCCATGGGAAATGATGGTGAGAAAATATCTTAGAACTAGAACTTAGAAATAAAAGTGAGTTGTTTTTTTTAAAATCTTTAATGGTATACTTGAATAGACAAATCATCAGTGGCGGGATCGGAGGAGGCGGAGCCACCCACACCTCCTATTAAGCCAGTAACGAGGCAGAAAACGGTCCATGAGGCCCCACCCAGAAAGGGCCGGCGCTCTCGACGCTGCGGGCAGTGTCCAGGCTGCCAAGTCCCAAATGACTGTGGGGTCTGCACCAACTGCCTGGATAAGCCCAAATTTGGGGGGCGCAATATTAAAAAGCAGTGTTGCAAGTGAGTGTGAAAGCTGTTATAAATGTATTGAATTGTGGGTTTCAGAACTTTTGCACCCTAAAATTCCACTTAAACCTTTGTTCTTGTCATCACAGAGTACGGAAATGTCAGAACTTGCAGTGGATGCCATCAAAGTTTCTTCAGAAGCAGGCAAAAGGTCAGTTTTCTGAGAATACCTTATTATAAGCCAGAGATGCTCTTATATTTCAATACATTTTCTGTTTGCATTGACTACAGGTAAAAAAGACAAGAGGAGGAATAAATTGACTGAAAAAAAGGATTCCCATCACAAATCCCAGTGTTCTGAATCGAGCCCCAAGCCAGGCCCTCCTCCAAAGGATGACCCTCTCCATAAAAAAAGTGAAACTCCACCACCTGCACAGGGAGAGGACAAACAAAAGCAGATGCAACCTTCATCACCATCTTTACCAGCTTCCTCTCCAAAGGACCTTCTGCTCTCCAGTGCTTCTGATGACCCCAAGCATTATCAGACCTCTTTGAGCTCAGCCTTTAGAAAGGAACGGAAGCAGCAGCCCAGTGTTTCACCCACCTCCCTACACACTGCCCCATCTTCCCCACCAGCTCAGTCCCAGCAGTCCTTGCAGCAGCAAAGCCAAATGCCGACAAAAAAGGAAGGTCTTGCAAAGTCCCAGCCCACTGAGCCCAAGAAGAAATCTCAGCAACAAAGTCAACCCAGCTCTGCAGCAGACACAGGTAAAGAGATGAGCATATTTACAGTTGCAAACTTAACACAGGGCTGTCCAATCCTGCTCCTCGAGGGCCATCTTCCAGCTAATCAAGGTCTGGATCACAAGAAATTTGCAGGCAGGTCTGTTGCAGCTAAATTTTGCAGGAAGATGGCCTTCCATGAGCAGGTTTGGACACCCCTGACTTAACATAGCCTTAATGGATTTTGTTTTATGGTCATGTCATCTTTTAGCATCCGAAGCAAAGTTAAAGAAACCGACCTCTCGATGTGTTCAACCACTCAAGCCTAAACCAAAAGAAAAGGTAAGCAGATCTTACAGGCAGCTTTGTATTATTTTCTTTTATGCCTTTTTTTTTTTTTTTTTTTTTTTTACAAAAGCAGCTTTATCTCTTGCCTCTTCCCCCATGAATAGTGGTTGATATTTTTTGTGGTATTGATATTCCTGAGATGCATAGCACAAATTATGCCAAGATCCCAGGGGATAAATATACTGTCAAAATGTACCTTGAATACACATGCAAGCCCCCTTTACCCAGTGACTTGCAATGCACCAATGTAATGTAAATGTGATCGTTTACAGGAGAAACAGATATCCAAACCTGACCGCAGTACTTTAAACTCCCAGAGCACTCCTTCGACTGGGGGCACCGCCAAGCAGAAAGCGCCCTGCGATGGAGTGCATCGAATCAGAGTTGATTTCAAGGAGGACTATGACATTGAGAATGTGTGGGAGATGGGTGGGCTCAGCATTCTCACCTCTGTGCCAATCACCCCGCCGGTGGTGTGCTTTCTTTGTGCCAGCAGTGGTAATGTAGAGGTGGGCTGTCTTTTGTTTGTAATTCCTGTCTTATGAATTGAAGGCACACAAATTATGAGATGTGTTCTTATGGTTTGTTGTCTTTAGTTTGTTTTCTGCCAGGTGTGCTGTGAACCCTTCCACCTCTTCTGCTTGGGGGAGACAGAACGACCCCACGAGGAACAGTGGGAGAACTGGTGTTGTCGTCGATGCCGCTTTTGCCACGTCTGTGGCCAGAAGTGTCAGAAAACAAAAGTAAGACTTTCTATTAATTTACTTTTCTGTCACGATATAGATCAGAGACACTTTAGGTTCCAGAAATGTCTGCAGAAATGCATTACAAAAATGGTTAAATTTAAATAAGGGAGACTAACAGAAGAATTACTATGCAAGAAACTCAATGACAGGTATTTGTTTCAAAGCTTTCTCCTAAAGAACTGAAGAGTCCCTGATCATGGGAATAGTAAAGTGCTTCCAACAACAACAGAAGTGAATTTTTTTATTTTTATTTATTTTTTTTTTTTTTTTTTTTTTTATATAAAAGACACTGTTTGGAACAGTGGGAGGAAAGTTTTAAAACCTCCAGTATTAATGGAAAGAAGTTTTGACGCAGTACTGTAACCAGTATGAGACTGATGATGATGATGATGATGATTATTATTATTATTATTATTATTATTATTAATAATAATAATATTACTATTAAAGAGTTTATTTCACACAATGCTAAGTCATGGCTGTCAGATCCAAAAGGAGGTAACATTCATTCTGATGTAATGGTTAAAGATAAATGGAAGAGTTTAATATTCAAAGCATGAGTTAGCTCAGATCAACAATGATGAATGTCCTCTTAGTATTTTCTAATAAAAAAGACCTCCTAATGAAAGGCAAATACTTGTCAGCTCTCTGGAATTATCATTTCGTTTTGGTACATTTAATAACCGACTAAGCAACTTCCAAGTTTGAGCATATTTCCCTCTAAAAGCCCCTTGCCACTCTCAAAACCCTCAGAAATGACACATGCTCAATACCCAGATCAGAATTACTAATTTTTATTATTTTTCCATCATCTAGCAGCTACTGGAGTGTGACAAGTGCCGAAACAGCTATCACCCTGAGTGCCTGGGACCCAACCACCCTACCAGACCCACCAAGAAGAAAAGAGTCTGGGTACTTGCTCTCAATCCTAGATGTCTGTAACAACTGTTGTATTTTTGCTACATTCTCCCATAATTATTTTTCCTTCTGCCACAGATTTGCACCAAGTGTGTGTGCTGTAAGAGTTGTGGAGCCACCAAACCAGGGAAGGCCTGGGATGCCCAGTGGTCACATGATTTCTCTCTGTGTCATGACTGTGCCAAAATCTTAGCTAAAGGTCAGTGCTATACACCCTGGTTGTTTATTGTACATTTCTAAACTATCACTAAACTATGTAATCAATGTTTGTCTTCTCCCAGGCAACTTCTGCCCACTCTGTAATAAGTGCTATGATGACGACGACTGTGATGGCAAAATGATGAAGTGCAGGAAGTGCGATTGCTGGGTCCATGCCAAATGTGAAAGTTTAACTGGTGAATTATCTGTTTTTCTTTACATCTCTGTAAAGTTTTTCTGTGGCATTACAGGACATTTATTTATTTGTTTCTTTTGATCAATTTAATGCTTTGCTGAAATAAAGGCGTTTTTAATGTTACAAAAGATTTCAATTTCAAATAAATTGTTCTTTTAAACTTTCTATTCTTCAAAGAATCCTGAAATAAAATATCTCACAAAAATATAAAGTAACTGTTTTCAACATTTGATAATAAGAAATGCTTCTTGAGCACCAAATCAGCGTATTAAAATGATTTCTGAAGGATTATGTGACGGAAGACTAGAGGAATGGCAGCTGAAAATTCAGCTTTAACATCACAGGAATAAATTACTTTTTAAGTAGCTAAACAGCTATTTGAAATGGATAATTTCTCACAATATTACTGTTTTTACTGTAGTTTTGGTCAAATAAATGCAGCCTTAGAGACGGTCTTACCGACCACAAACTTTTGAATGGTAGTGTAAATATTTAATTAAGATCTGATCAGTTCTAACATGGCTATGGTTATTAAAGATAAGGTAGTGTCCTAGATTTTGGATGTTTCTGTAATACAACACTTTATAGGTAATCTTTCTCTTTATGTTTAGATGATATGTATGAGCTCTTGTCTAACCTGCCTGAGAGTGTGGTCTACACCTGCACAAACTGCACTGAGCCCCATCCCACCGAGTGGCGAGCTGTCTTATTAAAAGAAATTCAGAAGTCCATGCGGCAAGTTCTCACTTCCCTGCTCAACTCCCGCACATCCACACACTTGCTTCGCTACAGACAGGTGAATTGCCATCTCCAGTCCTAGAAGTTCTCGTCTGCTATATTTTCACCACCAAACTTAGTGATCTTCTTTGTCTCAGGCGGTTATGAAGCCACCCGAGTTGAACCCAGAGACAGAAGAGAGCCTTCCCTCACGCCGTTCCCCAGAGGGCCCTGACCCTCCTGTGCTGACGGAGGTCTCTCCGCCAAATGATTCGCCGCTCGATTTGGAGTCTGTGGAGAAGAAAATGGATGCTGGATGCTATAAATCAGTGGTAAGAGTCTTTAAATGTCTTTTTTTAAAAAAACATTTTTAAAGCAAAAAGGTAGCTTTTATGTTTCTATTCTTCTTTAAAATATTCCCTGAGCCTCTTTTAAGCCTCTAATTCAGCAGGGTTCAAATGCCGGTCAAATACATGTGAGGGCCAGGTGTCATTTTCTGCTCCTTTCTTTCAGCTGGAGTTCGGTGATGACATTGTGAAAATCATCCAGGCAGCCTTCAATTCAGATGGAGGTCAGCTAGAGAGCAGGAAAGCCAACAGCATGCTCAAGTCTTTTTTTATCCGGGTGAGGAAAAGTTGGTGGACACACAATTCTGACAATGGAACATCTTGCAGTCCTACTTTGTTTCTGATGGCACTGTCACTGTTATTTGTTACAGCAAATGGACCGGATTTTTCCATGGTACAAGGTGAAGGAGTCCAAATTCTGGGAGACATGCAAAGTCTCTTCTAAGTGAGTCCTTCCCGTGTATCTAATGATTTGTTTCAGTTTGTTTGATGTTTTAATTTTGACTTTGTTTCTGACCAAAGAATTTAATTAGAATGATTCAATTTCAGAACTAATGAGAACTAAATTCAGGAACAAACTGTTTGGTCCCACTGTTCACCATCTAAACTAGTTAAGCTAGTGTACGAGCTTCGAGAGCAAACTCACCGTTGAGTGTCTGTCTATTCTTTGCTCTCCTCTAGAGCAGAAATATCACCTTTCCATAGGGAATGCAGCCTGTATGGTCTAGTTCCATTGTTTGAGGTCGACAGGCAGTGTCACATTTCACATGGGTGCTTTGACAAGTCTTGTGGTTGGCATTTGGTTTGCATGTTTGTATACTTCATTTGTTACCATGAATTATTAAGAGCAGTGCACATTTTTTTTGTGTGTGTGTGTGCATGCATGCCTGATTTTGAATAGTGTCTTTTAAAGAGAACAATGTTTATATTATATCCTTTTGCAATTATGCTATCAGCTTTTTTTTAATTGTGATTTTGCCTTTGACACTTTTTTTCGAATGCATATTTTTCTACTGTTGAGCACCATTCAGCATATTAAAATATCTGAATAGTTTTAAATGGCACTGTATAAATATAAATTTGTCCATATGTTAGGTAATTAAACAATGTTGTGTAACAAAGACATGACTAACAAGACAGTGTTGTATCTTTGCAGTAGTGGACTTCTTCCAAATGCTGTGCTGCCCCCTTCTTTGGATCACAACTATGCCCAGTGGCAGGAGAGGGAGGAGATCGCCAGAGCTGAGCAGCCTATGCTCATGAAAAAGATAATCCCAGCTCCCAATCCTAAAGACCCAGGAGAACCCAACTCCCCGATGGCCCCCACACCACCTCCTCCACCACCCATGCTTATCCATGGTGAGAAAGTCACTTTAAAACACTATAAAAACTAACATGTAAAGGAACTACTGATATGATGCATTCTGATAGGAGTCAAAAAACTACATCCTATTACATTCTGATAATTTTTCAGTTCAAACATGGTGTATGTAGATAAGTTACACAGGAATATTTCTTTTGATTTCAGACCACAGCCCTGAAGACAGCCCTGTGATTCCCCCTCCTCCTGGTGTTGGTGACAACAGACAGTGTGCGCTTTGTCTGAATTATGGCGATGAGAACACGAATGTGAGTAATCACCAACCAAAAAGAATACATTAAAATGTATAGATATGGATTTTTAATTATACTGTATTTCAATCTTGTTTGATTTGTAAGACATTTTTGGGTAATTGGTTTTCTAGGACTGTGGGAGGCTGCTTTATATTGGCCAGAATGAGTGGGCCCATGTGAACTGTGCACTGTGGTCAGCAGAGGTGTTCGAGGATGTTGACGGTGCTCTCAAAAATGTCCACATGGCAGTCGGCCGAGGCAAACAGCTGGTACACAATGAGCAAACATGACACATGGCTTAGATTGAGTTACAGTGCCATAATACACATTTGTCATTTTTGTTGCCGAATAAGCCTGCTAAAAAGACTATAGGCAACAAATCTTTCCCCATCCAAAAATAAATGGCATCATGCTTTGCTTTTTCAGCAATGTGAGGATTGTCACAAACCTGGAGCTACGGTGAGTTGTTGTCTGACCTCCTGTACCAACAACTACCATTTCATGTGTGCACGTCAGAGGCAGTGTGCCTTTTTGGAGGACAAGAAGGTTTACTGTCAGCATCACAAAGATCTTATAAAGGGCGAGGTAAGGAATAATGCATGCATGCATCAGTAAGCAAGTTATGTTTTTGTATATTTGTTGTGAAGTGTTGATTTTATTATAAATAATAAACCTTTTTTTTTTTTAAAGGTGGTGCCAGAGTCGGGCTTTGAAGTGACTCGGAGGGTCCTTGTGGACTTTGAGGGAATCAGTCTGAGAAAAAAATTTGGTAATGGGCTTGAACCAGATAATATTCACATGATGATAGGTATGTATGTCTTTGCAGAGTGCTTGTTATTGATAAATAGTACACAAAGCCCTCTACATCAAAATGTCTAAATGTCACTTTTGTTTTGTTCAGGGTCTATGACCATTGACTGTCTTGGTATGCTAACTGAACTGTCAGATTGTGAGAGGAAGCTGTTTCCTGTGGGATACCAGTAAGTCTTTGAAATTACAGTGTTGTATTTCAGTAAATATAACAAGATATAAACTTAAATGACCACTTGGATCTATTTACACAGATGCTCAAGGGTCTACTGGAGCACTCTAGATGCCCGTAAGCGATGTGTTTATAAATGTAGAATTTTAGTGTGCCGCCCCACTATGACCGAAACCATCAATAACAACACAGTAGCTCAAGAAGAGAACCACACAGTTGCTCATAGTCCTCCACCTGTTTCATGTAAGTAGATTTAGATTTATTATGGTCCTCATTGAGACATTTTGTTGGCATTTAATAATTGTTGTCATTATTAAACATTTCAGCTGAAGTGGATGCTGCTTTGCCTGGACCCACAGATTCCATAAAACCATCAAATGTACCTTCCACACCGAAACAAAAGGTTTATTTTAGGAACAGACACCCCAGCTACCCACCATGTCATCGTTCTTCCTCAACCAGACCACTTCCCTCCCCAGGTAGGAGTTGTATACAGCATTTATCTTTATTTATCTCTGAATTTATTTATCTCTTACTACATTTTTATTTATTTATTTTTATTAATTTTGTTCAATGTATTTTCCCACCTTTAGATGGTTTTAGTAGTTCAGCCCATGAGATTGTGACTGTGGGGGACCCTCTGCTGAACTCCAGTCTACGAAGCATTGGATCTCGCCGACACAGCACTTCCTCCATCTCCACTCAACAACCTAGGCAAAAGCTTTCCTCTCCTCCACAGGGAGGCACAATATCCAGTCAGACAGGCAATTCATCTGCCCCTTCCCTGTCCTCAACATCTAAGGATCCTTTAACCCGGGACACAGAGAAAGGAAGAGTACCATCTGGAGAGAGATCTCACAATCGAGAGGCAAATTCAGTAAACAGCGGAGCACAGCGTCGTCTTGGTTTTGGTTTCACTGAAATAATAGATGGTAATAGAGAAGCATCCAAAAAGCAGTCTGATGGTGAGAGTTTGAAGTCGTTACAACCAGCTAGCGCAAGTCAAGTGTCACCACCTCTCGGAACTGCAGTTTTAACAGGACATCAGAGAGGAAGTGGCAGTTTAAAAACAGAGAAAGGGAAACAAGCCACAAAAGATACTGACCTACCAGCCGGAGCCACTTTTATGTCCAGTCATCCACTTGCCACTCTTCCAAAAGACAAAGCTAATCCAATCAAGGAAGGAAATGTGACAACAATGTCTGCATCAAAAGACTCAGGAAAGACTGGGTCTCTGCCACCGGTTTACAGCAAAAGTGGTAGTAGGAAGTCTCATGACTATGTGTCTGGCCCAGCTGCAGCAGCGGCAATGAAGCCTCTCTGGTCATCTGGTGCCAAGGTGGGAGAGGAAGAAATAAAGCGTGGCTTCCAGGCAAGTGCTGCCGTCACTGTTAGTCATGGAACCTCTAGCACCAAAGAAAAACACTCCAAAGTCAAAATGAATGTGAGCAGGGATGTTTCAAAAGAAAGAAAAGAGACTACTCAGAACCGAAACCCAGTCCTCAACAGCAACTCTAAAAGCAGTAATGTCAAAACACAAGGTCAGGGTCCACCTCACAACAGTAGCAATAAAGAGACAGCACTGAGCAGCAACACAGGATCTGGCACAGTGGAAGTTAATAAATTTGATCAGAAGGAAGTGGAGAAGCCATTAAAGTCCAAAGAGAGATTTAGCTTTGAGAAAAAGCATAGTTCAGCCATGGATGCTATTCAGCCGAAAGCAGGGGGCGAGAGAGGTATTAGACCACCACAGGTACACCCTAAATCAAGCAAGGAAGTTACTCCAGTGGTGAAGAAACAAACTGAGAGGCTGCCTCTGTTGTCTCAGAAAATTGATCCTAATGGTACCAAAGCTGTCAGCATATCCCCTAACACAAACACTTACACTTCTGTTACCCCTAGCAACCAGGGCCCCCAAAGAAGGTCCTCCCGAGCAATGGTTTTTTCCCCATCTGCAAGTTCTGAAAGCTCAGAATCAGACAGCCACATCCACCCGGATGATCCAGAGGAGCACCTAATGGATCACCAGTGTGCTGATGATGGGGAGGACAATAATTTAGAGGATGAAGGCAGCATTGATAAGCACCACGAGGAGGATAGTGATGGCTCGGCTGGTTCAGCGAAGCGCAGATACCCAAGGCGGAGTGCTCGTGCTCGATCGAACATGTTCTTTGGGCTAACCCCTTTCTACGGTGTCCGATCATATGGTGAGGAAGACATACCCTTCTACAGAAGTGGTGAAATCTCCATGAAGAAGCGGACCGGGAGTAGCAAGCGTTCAGCTGAAGGACAAGTCGATGGGGCAGATGATATGAGCACATCATCTTCAGCAGACAGTGGAGAAGATGAAGAAGGAGGAATTGGTTCAAATAAGGACACATATTATTACAACTTCACACGCACCATAATAAACCCCAACTCTGGTCTTCCATCTATTGCAGGTATTGATCAGTGTTTGGGAAGAGGGTCACAGATCCACAGGTTCTTGAGGGACCAGGCGAAGGAGCAAGAAGATGACAGTGATGAGGTATCAACAGCTACCAAGAATTTGGAGCTGCAACAAATTGGCCAGCTAGATGGTGTAGACGATGGTTCTGAGAGTGATGTTAGTATAAGCACTAGCAGCACAACCACGGCTACTACATCGTCCACACACAAAAGTTCAACAAAAAGGAAGGGTAGAGAAAGCAGGACAGAGAAATCAAGCATTGACTCAGGGAAGGAGGCAGAAAATAACACCAGTGGTAACAGTCGTAAAAATCAGAAGGATAACTGTCTTCCATTAGGGAGTGTGAAAACACAAGGACAAGACCCCCTTGAAACTCAGTTGTCACTCACCACAGATCTCCTCAAGTCTGACTCTGATAACAACAACAGTGATGACTGTGGTAACATCCTGCCTTCTGATATTATGGAGTTTGTGCTCAATACTCCTTCAATGCAGTCTTTGGGACAGCAGACAGAAGCTCCTTCTGCTGAACCATTCTCTTTAGATGAAAGTTATGGGGTGGATGTTAACCAAAGAAAGGACATGCTTTTTGAAGATTTCACTCAGCCACTGGCCAGTGCTGAACCTGGTGAGAGTGGGGTGAACACCTCCATTGCTGTAGAAGAGTCATATGGTCTTCCTCTTGAGCTGCCCTCAGACCTCTCAGTGTTAACAACTCGAAGTCCCACAGTAAATAATCAAAATCACGGCTCATTGATCTCAGAGACCTCTGACCGTACCATGTTGGCTCTGACCACAGAGGAATCGGGAGTTGAGAAAAGCGGGAAGAAACATAGAACAGGGTCCACTGTATCCAGCAAGAGCCCACAGGACAGATGTACCGATTCCCAGGTTCCAGAAGGTCACATGACCCCAGAACACTTCATTCCTGCACGCATTGATGGCGACCATATTACAAGTTCTGGAGTAGAACCTGTGGGAGAGACAGGAAGCCGAGATCTGACCAGAACTACGAGCACGCCAGGTCTTCCCAGCTCACCCACCTTGCCTCTCCAGAGTCAGAAATTCATTCCTGCTGCCACCGTTAGCTCAGGTCCCACTCCAATTGCAAGCTCTGCTGTTCAAGCTACTGCCTCTCAATTGAAGCCTGGCCCAGAGAAATTGATAGTGCTAAACCAGCATCTGCAGCCACTCTATGTATTGCAAACCCTTCCCAATGGTGTAACTCAAAAGATCCAGATTGCACCATCTGTTAGTGCAACAGGTGTCATGAACACTAGTGCCCCTGTTTTGACAGGCCTCAGTGGTAGCATCTCCACCTCTCAGTCCATTTTTCCTGCTGGCAGCAAAGGTTTAGTGCCTGTACCTCATCACCCACAAATCCATGCATTCACAGGCACCACTCAGACAGGTTTCCAGCCAGTCATTCCTAGCACCACACCAGGCCTCATCATAGGAGTCACTTCCCATGATCCCCAGATTGGTGTGACAGAAGCAGGACATAGGCATGATCATGCCCCTAGTGTTGCTATGGTATCTAGTGCTTCATCCATCACCCCAGCTCCAACTATGCTCCCCTCTGGACATGGCAAGAAACGCCTAATTTCTCGTCTTCAGAGTCATAAGAGCAAGAAACAGACTCGTCCAAAGACTCAACCCACACTTGCTCCTTCCGATGTTGGGCCTAATATGATAATAAACTTGTCACCTTCACAAATTGCTGCAGGAATCCCTGCTCAGACAGGCCTGATGGAACTGGGGACTATAACTGCAACTGCCACACCTCATAGAAAAATTCCTAACATCATAAAACGCCCAAAGCAAGGGGTAATGTACTTGGATCCTACTCTCCTTCCACAGCCTATGCCCATTTCAACCACAACTCAGTCTGGCATATTGGGACACGATTCCTCAACTCACCTGCTCCCATGTACTGTGTCGGGGCTCAACACAAGTCAGTCCGTTTTGAATGTGGTGTCGGTGCCTCCCAGTGCACCTGGAAACTTTTTGGGAGCAAGCTCCGTATCGCTGAGCACCCCAGGTCTCATTAGCTCAACTGAGATCACCGGATCTATAAGTAAGCTCCTTATCAACCCTCACAACCTGAGCCTTCCAGAGCAACAGATGGTTCTTCATTCAGGAACCCCCATGATGTCTCATCTTACTAATCCTGCCCAGACGTCCATTGCAAGTAGCATCTGTGTCTTTCCCCCAAACCAAAGCATAAGCATGTCTGTCAACCAGCAGGTGGAGAAAGGAGTCCTGGCAGATAAAAACCTTGACCCAAATGTCAGTTCAGCTGGTCAAGTGGCTCTTGCCCCTAATCCCATCGCTCAAGACCTGAACAAAGGTCATGTTGTTGGCGTCCTCACTCAGAGCTCACGAACCTCTCCCATCTCTCGACCACCACATCAGCAACAATCCTCAAAGTTATCTGCTGGAGCAACCTCCACAACTGTTGGGAAAGGAAAGCAAAAGTCCAAAAGACCACGACCAAGCCCTGAAAAGAGCAGTGGAAAGAAACACAAAGGACTTCAGTCAGATACACCAACTGTTGACACATCTGCAATCCAGTTATCATGTTTTCCAGGGTAAGATTCTGAAATTTTGTAGTGCATCTTGCATATTTTTGGTGTAAAAATGAATACATTAAAACATGCTAAAATGTTTTTTTTTTTTTTTGTAGTGACCGGGAACTTTCATCACCTGAGCCAATGGATACAGGGCAGTCGAATGAAACTGGTTCAAAAAAGAGGTAAATTATGAAGATCAGTCTTAAATGTTCGATTTACTTAATTGTATCTGACCTTAATTAACCTTTTAACTGTCTTTTTTTTCCCTTCACAGTGACTCTGCCACTATGACAGATGATTCCTCCACTCTTAAACATAAAACCACGGACACACATGATGAGAAACCAAAGACTGCAGGTGGGTAAAATGACAGGTCTTTCTGTCCATCTCTCTCTGTTAAATTTGTTGCAGTGATTAATACAGATAATTTTGGCACATTTTTTGCAGGACTACCTAGTAAGGGTGATGGGAAAGCATCTAACACATTCTCAGTGGAAACACCTGATCAGAGGGACAGTGGGAGAGACTCCTCTCTGGACTACAAGCCCAAGAAAGGGCTCATATTTGAAATCTGCAGTGATGACGGATTTCAAATTCGCTGTGAAAGTATTGAGGGTAAGTGAGATCTAGCTAATGAAGTGTAGTGCAAAGTTTGTAATTGCATTCAGTCTTCAGTGAAATTAATTTTCTGTTTCAAATTCCTATTTTGTTTCAGAGGCCTGGAAGTCCCTAACAGATAAAGTGCAAGAAGCCCGGTCCAATGCTAGACTCAAGGCACTTTCATTTGATGGTAAAAACAGAGAGCATTTATTGTAAACATACATATTTTATTTTACTGATCAAGTTAATTTGGCAAGCACATCTTGTATTTCAAGTCACTTTTCTTTTTCAGGAGTGAATGGGTTGAAGATGCTGGGTGTTGTTCACGATGCTGTAGTGTTTTTACTGGAGCAGTTGTATGGAGCTAGGCATTGCAGAAACTACAGGTTCCGCTTCCATAAACCTGAGGAGCCAAATGATCCTCCCGTCAACCCTCATGGATCTGCCCGTGCTGAGGTGTACCACAGGTATTTGTCATGGCTAAGGGTGGTCGGTTTATTTTTTCAATCCCTGAGAATCTTAAACCTTTCCACAAGAGAAAAGGGTATTAGGTAATTCTGTAAGAGAGTTTTCACATTCACAACAGTCCAACTGACTTTCATCTGCTTGAATTCATAATTTTTCAGGCGATCAGTTCTGGACATGTTTAATTTTCTGGCTTCCAAACACCGTCAGCCTCCTGTATACAACCCCCAGGAGGAAGATGAGGAGGAGATGCAGCAGAAGTCTGCACGGTGAGTCACCTTACTGACCTTACTTTACTGTTCTAACCTCTTTTCAGTTATGAATTAAAGCATCACAACACCTTGTGTTTTCACAGACGGGCCACCAGCATGGACTTGCCACTGCCTATGAGGTTCAGGCACTTGAAGAAAGCATCCAGGGAAGCTGTGGGTGTCTACAGGTATGTACACTTTCTATTTAAACCAGAAGTGGTTGGATTGAAAACAAGCATGCATCTTTGTTGCATACCGTCTTATTCATCTTGTGTTTTGTTCACAGATCACCCATACACGGCAGAGGTCTGTTCTGCAGGAAGAACATTGACGCTGGAGAGATGGTCATTGAGTATTCTGGCAATGTCATTCGCTCTGCCCTCACTGACAACCGGGAGAAGTACTATGATGGCAAGGTAAAAATCTAATGCTAGAACATCTATTATTGTAATGCATTTAAAACAAACAACTGCACCAGTGTTCCTCATGGATTTGTCGTGTCTTTTTTTTTATTTTTTATTTATTTTATTTTTTTACTCAGGGCATTGGCTGCTACATGTTTCGTATCGATGACTACGAGGTGGTGGATGCCACCATGCACGGCAATGCAGCCCGTTTCATTAACCACTCCTGCGAGCCCAACTGCTACTCCCGCGTGGTCAATGTTGACGGTCAGAAGCACATTGTCATTTTTGCCATGCGCAAAATCTATAGAGGCGAGGAGCTCACATACGATTACAAGTTCCCCATCGAAGAACCAGGCAATAAGCTGCCTTGCAACTGCGGGGCAAAGAAGTGTCGCAAGTTCCTCAATTGAAGGCAAACTCACAAGCTAATACCGTCTGTGAAATGCTATCAAGAGTATATAATGCCAGGGAAGAGACATTTTTAAATGTGTGGTTTTTTTTTTTTTTTTTTTTTTTTTTTTTTTTTTTTTTAACTGAAGTAGGCTCAGGTTATCAGAAGGTTAATGGTATTGTGCCTCTTAAGTTGTTTGATTTTTAGAAAAGACAATTGAGCGGAGTCGCAATGGGGAAGATTGCCCTTATGTCCCCTTTATTAATGCCCGATTTAAGAGATTAGTGCCCCCCTTATTCTTAACTTTTGTATATGATCTTTTATTTTACCATTTAGTTTTTTCAAAGAAGGATATTGTGAACCGTTTTAAATTTGTAAGTAGAGTCTGGTCTGCCCTTACTTTATTGAGTGTGACAAATTACTGAAAAAATGCCACATCGTTCCATTCTACACCAAAGTGCAATTTTGGAAGGGAAAGATTTAATGTTTTTAGATTGATACATAATCATTTTTTAGCCTGACCTGTTTAGACATCTATCCCTTTTTGAATGTACATTGAAGCCTTCAGAGTATCCATAGTCATCCTTGCCAAGCTGGGCCTGATTCTCTGTATGAAAGACACTGTAAATATTATCTCAGAGGAGAGAGGATGAGGGGAAACACTAGGGGGAGCAGTGGTCCCTGGAATAATGGTCATTAGAAAGACAAGATTGTAAATGTTCTTTTTGTCAATGGTTGAAAGAAACTTGTTTGTGATGAAGAGTAGGCCAGCAAAGAGCTTGGGAGCTATAGGGGCTGGCTGGGTTGAGATCCTGGTGGACTGACAGCCAATGGACCAGAGCAATTTCTGAGGTCTGGGGAGAATGACATTCTTTTATTTACTATACGTTTTTTTTAATAGTAATTCAGAGAGAAAGTAGGTTAATCCATAATGTATTGCAAAAAAGTATGTTCCAAGGCATCGTATGAAACCTTGTAGGATTTAATGGGTTTTAGCTCAGTCCAAATGCTATTACCAGTTTATTTATTGACTCTTACCAATTGGGAGGTTTTTTTTCCCCCCTCTCCCTAGGCCCGTAGTTGTGTGTGAAATTATGAGATCATGCTGTTGTTGTTGTTTTTTTGTTTTTTTTGAGGCAATTTAAAACTTGACTATTTTTGTTCTGTCTTGTCACTGACAGACATATCATTCGTTGAATATGTGAATATGTATATTTTTCTATACAAATGACAAAAAAAGCACTCATTGGTAAATGGCACTTAACAATGGTATTTATATTTTTAATAAAACATTGTATTTATTTTATCAACATTTTTGTAGGAAATAATAGATTTACAACACTAATACTTTGTCCAGACATTTTTATAGTGGTGTCTTCTAAAAAAAAATGTTTTAGTTGGATTTTATTTTTTTGTAGCCTGAATGTTTCTTTCTATTCCAAAGACTGAAGCAGTTACTGTTCCCACAGAGTGCGGTCCACCAGAGGCTCTCATTGTGAACCCAAGTCGAGCACGAATATTTCAAATATCATTTCAAATAAGAGTTCAGGTTTAGTGAGCTTTTCAAAGTGCAGATCGGTTTGATATGACTCTCCTTTCTTAGTGCCAGCCTTAAAATGACATGCAAGCCCACCTTCCCCTAAAAGGCCCTCTTCGCATTTTCTAAACTTGGAGAAAATGTCTAAAAAATGCATGAAGTCCTTCACTAGCATTCTAGCAACTGAAAAGTCCCAAAGTTTATTCCATATATTTTGTTATATCAAAATATTTTCTTAGAGATTGGTGTAATGCATGGAATTGCCGCAGAGGCTATCCCATTTAAAACTACTTCTAAAGCATAATATATGGAGGAGGAGAGGGCAGAGGGCTCTTGTTTCCTCATGGTCTTGTGCACTGAAGATTAGTCTTCTTCCCAGTCTTCTTCAACACATGTTGCCTTGGCACTGCATGGACGTTCCAGCCAGCCATTCAGTCAATACACATTATTTGCTCGTATCATCTCTCTCTCTTTTAAATGTAGACACCACCAACACCTGTCCCCATCAGTTTTGTTTGACCCCTATTTGAATAAGGCTGAGACAGATGTGGCTTTATTATTTTTGTGGATGTTCTGTGGATTGTTCTTCCATGGTTCTTCCCTCTTTCAGATCAAGAGTTTGGTGCCTTCTCTGTAAATTTCTCTGGTTGTTTCGCATGTATTTACGTTAGAACTTGATTGGACAGTCAGCTGAGTAACATTCAAAGCCGTTTTAACTAGGGCACAAACCGATTCCACTTGATATTTGACTCGTTTAATTTGTAAAGTTACGATGCTTTTCAAAGGGATGCTGTAGCACGAGTATATGGGTATTGCAGAATGGCTTGGGATCTGCACATACCTCTAGACAAAGCTGCTTTGTGCAACCGTGGCTTCCCTAGCAAGCCACTTTCAAGGCCAGTTCTTTTGCCTCGTAAGTTTAACTCTAATAATATTTTTTTTTTTCTCCTCGGCCACTGCAGACCCCCCTCCAGCCCTCACTGTACCTAGGCTGCAATAATTTTGACCTTTCCCAGAATTTCATTTTTGACTATGGCACTGAAGATCAGAGTTCTGTACGTTGCCTCACATTGAGCAATTTGTTGGCTGCTGCCTCATATTTGTATACGTGTTTGTATTGATCAGAATTTGTGGTTTAGCCATCTTTTTCAGGGATTCTTGGGGGTCTCGCCCAACTTTCCTCTCGCCCTGGCACCCCTGTGGAACAGGGACGTGCTGAACTCTGCAGCTAGGCCGTTGTTGAATGTATTCTAGAATTTTTGTTTAATCTTTCTTTTATTATTATTATTATTATTATTATTTTATTTTCCAACATGAAAGACTGGGAAGATACAGGACAGCTTTTTATTTCATAAAATAGGCGGACTATACAGCAATGGCAATCTTTGCAGGGTTCTACAGAAACTATTGCTCAGTCTAATGAAATAAGATTTTTATTTTATTAATCTATTTTTTTTGAAATGCAGTTACTAATCCTAAGGGCTTTGTGATAGACTCCTGCACAGACATCAATACAACTTCAGATGCTCCATATACTGGTGTAACAGTGATCGGTCAGTGTTTCAGAAGCGGACACGCTCTGTTGTTTTCCTGGACTTTACTCTTCCACGCCACACACGTGGTACCACACCTTCTCCTGTAATTATAATCAACAGTATATATGTATACACAATATACATGGATATATATAAACTAAACGTGTATGAATAGTAACTTGTATTTCAATATCTACACAATATACGGAATGGACAGACAAACTTAGTTACAGTAGCAAACAGCAGCTTCATAATGGTTAATTGCATTGTTCAGTGTATAATCTGTAATGGTTTTGTGTTACAGATAAACTTTAGAGTAACTAATGTGCATCATTTTAATATCAAAATCAAGTACCAGTTTTCCTGTGCCTGTGTATGTTCCCTCAATGGAGCATTGCAGTTTTTCTTTCTTTTCTTTTTGTTTTAATTTGTTTGTTTTAACTTTTCTTTACTTGGAAAGGAGCGGTATTTATATTATGAAACAAGTTAATGTAAAATGTGGTTGTAAACTTTTTAAGCATTGATATTTTGTTTGCTTTTGATGGTGTAGTTGGCTTTATTTTACTCTGTACATTTTTAACAGTTTGTGGACATTAGAAAAAATGTCCTTGCCTAAACCCAGCCATGTCACCTATAACTCTCTCTCCTATTGGATCTTAAGTTGTACTTTTTCTTATGTGATGTTCTGTAATGAGTAATGGTAACCATTCTATTTATTTATTTCTGCAAGCATCTTTAGATGCACACTGAGGTAAAGCTCCTTCTGAGAGCAGGTGACAGCGCTCCCTGTTTTTGGAATTTTAAGTTGGTTCACTTTGTACAGAAATAAGTTGCGGACCATCGGAGGTACTTTAGAGAGTCAGAGAGGTCTTGAGGAGGAGAGATTTTAATTTGTTCCTCTTGGAAAACGCATCGTCTTACCAACACTTCCTTTCCCCTGTAGCTTCGAGATCATGTTGATGTTGATACTGACAGTTTTAAGGTTTTTATTTCTTTTCTTTTTTTTTTTCTCCAAGTTGCCCCATCAGTGTTTTACCGTTTTACAGAAAAATGAAGGAAAATTTGTTAATCTAAAATATTCAACCACAAACTACTTAAGGATGAATGTATAATGAGGAAAAAAATTGTACATAACAACTGTAAAAAGGAAAGTTTCTAATCATGTTTATTTTCTATGCACTTTTTTATTTAAGTGATAGTTTAAATAATAAACATGTCTTGTTTACTCAGACTGGATATCTTGTTGTTTAACTTTTCCATAATTATTACTAGTTCTCTGGTTTTGCATCAAGACCCATATTTTATATTGGATATTGAGTGACGACAACATGGTACTCTCTTGAAATAAAAGTTCTGAAGGGGTTTTTTGCAACAATGTCACTGAAGGGTTATTTGGGGAACCCAAAAAGGTTCTTCTGAGGACCTTTTTTTTTTTTTTTTTTTTTTTTTCTTAGTGCAGAACAGTTTAATAACCTGAAGAACCTTTTGTGCAATGGAAGGTTTCCATGCATGTTAAAGTTTATTCATGGAATTACAGATGCCAATAATTTTAAAAAAGTGACGTGTAGCCAAGTATGGTGTGCCATACTCCCATACCCCCACCATGAACACACACCTGGAGTAGCGGGGAGCCATTTTTCTGTGGCACCCGGGGAGCGATTGGGGGTTAGGTGCCTTGCTCAAGGTGTCAGTAATGCATAATTCCAGAAGGAATGTGCTGTTTCTGGCTGTGTGTAGCACCTGCAGCTCTGCATTTTCATTTGAAGGATCCCATTGTTGGGAAAGGGCTGCTTAAGTTTATTTTCAACAGTTGATTCCTGATTGTTTCAATCTGTTGCAAATGGATTGTTTAGCAAATTGTTGTCAAACTGTCATAATAAAATACAGGCCTTGCAAAAAAGGTTTTATTCAAGAAAGACAAAGTTAAAACACTTTTAGCCTTGGTTTTACATGGGAAGATTACTTAAAAATAAATAAAATGTGCGCTTTAGTTTTAAGGGTTAGAGAGACTAAATTATTTATGATTTAAGACTTAAAAAAATACCACTTTTAAAATGTGGCACTTATTGAAACCATTCACACCAAGAGATCAAGAAAAAGGTGTCTAATCCATCCAGCTGTTTTATAATATGAAGTGCATGGCCCAATGAAACCTTACAGACAACAAGGAGCCACTAGCAGTCTCCCTGAAGTAGAGTATGAGCCATTAGACCTATAATGAGAATTACAAGGCTGGATAAGTGTTCTAGACAGGCCTGGATACCCCTAATGGGGAAGCTTTTCCCTGTAAATAAAGCTACCAAAGTAACTAGAACCATGTGTATGAACTGCCACCCACATCAGCATATCTCCCAGCCTCCATTCATGTCTGCAGATTTTCACTGCTCATTTAAACAGAGAAATAACCACAATTTTTCAAATGCAGCAAGCATGTTTTTTTTGTCCTCTTGATGTGGTGACTATGAATGCAGAGGATTTGTTTACATAAAATGGTCGTGTCACACGATCATTGACATTGTTTTGAAAATATGCTTTGTGTTAAAGCAAGAATAGTTCAATCTCCCACTTGACCACAGGGCTGTAATCCTTGCACGATTTATTTCTTGCAAATTCGCCACAATAAGCTGGCATCCTTCCTTTGTAAACCCCACACTAATTAAATACACAAGGGTCTCGCCAGACTGTTCACTGGCGCCCAAGACCCCATCTTTAAGGCTCTGCTGTATCAGATAATGTTTATGCTTATAAAGTTGGACAAGCTACAAACATTTAGCCTCCGTCCCTTGGATGATCCCTCTTTCTCCCTCCCCATCTCCCAGCCTCTCTACTTCTAATTGGCTTCCAATAGCTTCCCATTTCCTCTGAAGGCTAGGAGTGCTCATTTTTTCCCAGACGCCTTGGACGGCAAAGAAAAGAGGAGTTTCACTGCTCGTTTCTCTTTCGCCTGCTCAAGACTGTCAATCCAGTGGAGCTTCAAAATTCTTAAATGGTGAGTTGTTGTTGTTGTTGTTGTTTTTTTTTTTTTTTTTTTTTTTTTTGTGAAATATGTTTAGTCATGAAGGATCTGACTGCTTTCACTAGTAAGGTGTCACGGCAACTTTTGTTTTTATAGACAAATTCTTAGCCTGTAATTTAAACACTTTGACGCAGATATGACTATTATTTCACTTTTACTACCAATAATGTTCTGTACTATGAAATAACTCTGCTGAGTCTTGAAATGGAAAGATTTTTCAGTCTCTTATGTAACTTTTGTTTTTGTCAAGATTGTTTATCACTGCTACTCATTCCTGATCTCAGTTTGGTCACTTTTTTTCCAGTTAATGAGACATTAAAGATTCAGTTTACCGCAATTCATATTTCTGAAGCCAAATATTTGAAAACTGAGAGATGACCGTTTCTTCCCACTAATTTATGATTAATGCCAGTTGAGACCCATTTATAATACACTGAAGTTTTAAGTGCCTAAGGAGAAGCAGATTCATCCCATATTTCACCACAAAGTTTAATTTGTAATACAGTATAAATGTTGCACTGATATTGTTAGAATGTACCCCAATGTTTGTCGATGCAAGGCTGCAATAATAAAAAATGTGACTCATATGAGAGCAAGTGATGCTTTGTTTGGAAATCAGACCATCCAGTTGACATTGGAATGACGGTATTTGTTCTGTGCACTTTGGCAGTCATTCCTCTTATGTCCTAACATAGCTTACGGATTGAGCTGCTCAAAGCATTTAGAACCACAATACATAAACACAGTCCCAAGAGATAACTGTCCAGATGTACTAGGGCAGATGTTTCTCTTAAATTAAAGATACCAGTGCTTTAACTGATTCTGCATAATTTTCGAAGAATGCTTTGGTGGTCTGGTTGTATTGCTCAGTGTGAATCATCAGCAGTTTCTCAACTTTCATAAGGAACAGCTGTTTGACAGACAGTAGACTCGAATAGAAACCTGCTGATTTACGCAAAGACATAAAATCTTGAAACTGCTTCGTTCCAGACAGGATTACGAGAGCTGACAAGTCCATGAATACTTCCTGCTGTAGGGACAGTGTGTGTTTGCAGCCTGATTATACCGACTGGCTTCAGCACCTCATCAATGAGATGGTAGACTGTCAAATTTATTATAGTGATTAGCACATTCTGCATTTTTGTTATTCACCAGCTAATTGCAAACATCAGTTTGTAACCCCTCGGTACTGTAGATGGAAAACAGCTGACAAAATAATTGGAGAGAGTTATTAAAGGGAAAGCTCACCCAAAAAGGAAAACTGTCATCATTTACTGACCCTCATGTCGTTCCAAACCCTTATGACTTCCTTTCTTCTGTAAAAATATCCCAGCTACTCTTTTCAATATCACTGAAAGTGAATGAGGACTGAGGCTGTCAGGCTACAAAATCCCTATAAAATCATAATCATGATCCAAATGACTTATTCAATTCAAAATATATAACGCACAGACCACATGGATAACTTTTTCTAACATTTATGATGCTTCAGGCAATATAGGCTATAAGATATGAATTCCTAGGCTTTATTTCTAAGGCTTCTTTATCTGCTTTTACACTTACACAGTTGAGCTTGTGCTTTAGTAATTATTATGTACTATAAAATTTCCCTTGGCATGCTCACCCTATTGACCAAGAGGTGAGATAATGCAACTCTCAGAGTTGTACTTCGCTGCTTTCCACATTATGTGCAGACTTCATACCATTTTTAGTCTCAGTGATGCTAAAATCATCTTGAAACAAGATTATGAGGCTACATTTTTTTTTCTTCCATTTTGTTCTCTCCTTCACAGACTGAGCGATGACATCTCTGCAGACATGGCCTCTTTCATTGCTGCTTGTTATTGCAGTACATTGTTCTAACTCACTTGAAGACAACAAGATCCCCAGTTTGTGCACAGGTAGCCCAGGTATCCCAGGATCTCCTGGGTTGCATGGCAGCCCCGGTCAGCCCGGCAGGGATGGACGAGATGGCCGTGATGCTCAACCAGGAGAGAAAGGGGAGAGAGGGGAGAGAGGAGAACCAGGTACAAAAATACCAACCTCAATGGTTTTTCTCATGTGCTGCAGTTATGACATTTTTGTAGGCCAAACCGAAGATTAGCATCACCCTGGTTCCCTCTACAAAAACCCAAGATTTATGCATAAAATTAGCTCTGTGACCAACAAAAGTTTATGATTCTTAGACATTTTGTTCATCACGATAATCTTCACAGTTAACTACATGTATGAATTTTGAAGCCTAAATACAATCGTCAGAAGTAAAAGTTAAATGTAGGCTATAAACTAACTACATCATAGCTGCATGAATTCAACTTTATTTAAAAAAACATTTTCCTTGAAATTGATTTAGAATCATTTGAAAGAGCATGATTATAAACACAATGAGGCTGTTAAAGCGGACTAGTAAATAGATGAGTTAACCTGTTCGCCGTGATGACGTTGATGTCCCCTACAAATTCTGTATTCCCATTCAGCTACTTGTTAGCAACCACCTTTTTCAAGAAAAGTAGGGGTATTACTGATGTATTTTATGTTGTACAATAAAACATGAAAATATCTTGAGCTTGTTTTAACCACAGATCTTATTTCAGGCATTCAAAAGCCTTGAAAAAAAAAAAAAAAAAAAAAACATACTAAATGCGAACTTGTTTCCTGGTTTTGGTCTACAAAAATACTTGGATATATCTGCAGTACTGTGTTGAATGTCAATAGTAAAACATGAAAATCCCATGATGCTTATGGCAGGTCAGTCGGGCTTGAGGGGCCTCACGGGAGACAGAGGAGATCCAGGCGAAAAAGGTGAGCGAGGAACCCCGGGCGAGTGTGCGGTGGCCCCCAAATCAGCTTTTAGTGCCAAACTGTCTGAGGCTCGCACTACTCCATTGGCGGTAGGGGATGCGGTTCGCTTCGACAAAGTTATTCTTAATGAGCAGGGTGATTACAATCCCGAGACGGGAAGATTCACATGCAGAGTGCCGGGCGTTTACTACTTCGCTGTTCACGCCACAGTCTACCGCTCCAGCTTGCAGTTTGACCTCATAAAGAACGCACACACCGTGGCCTCCTACTTTCAGATCTTCGGGAACTGGTCCAAACCAGCCTCGCTGTCTGGAGGAACACTAGTGCACTTGATTCCAGGAGATCAGGTGTGGGTGCAGATGGCCCTGGGAGAGTACACTGGCTTTTACTCCAGCCCAAAGACAGACAGCACTTTCACTGGTTTCCTAGTGTACTCGGACTGGAAAAACTCTGCTGTTTTTGCGTAGATTTAAAGCACACTGCACCTAACTTTCTGATTGTCACATGCAGGTTTCATGAATTGGAAAAGCACTGACATGGATAAGACAAAGGCCTTTGATTGGCCTTCATGTGTAATCATTTCAATAGAAGCAGATATGATCAGCACTGCACAGATTATTCAGTTATAATCACATTTAGTCATACAGAATAAAAAGACTGGAGTGTTGCCTTGCAAAGAATGAAAGTCATAAATGAAGCATTGTTACTTTATATGGAATTAAAAAAATTAAAAGAAAACCTTCTGCTGTTTTCTCACAAAATGTTTATTCTGGTGGCAGTCTATATTTCGTGAAAAAGCACAATAAATACTTTCCAACACTTCTCTGGAATACGACTTCAATAAAATATGACACCCATAATTACCTAATTTGTCAGTAAATGTTACAAGGAAAAGCAATTTCTACTGCTGGGAAATGGAGGCCTGTGGTTTCATATTTCAGGGTGCATTTAAAGCAATAGTGCACCTTTAATGGGAAATACTGTAATTATTTATTCACTCATGTTATTCTAAACTTACATGACTTTGTTCCATTTGTGAAATATTTTATAATTTATACTTATACTTTCAATGAATGGGTACTGGAGGACTTGATGAAAAGTGTTTGTATTACTTGTGCATCATTCAAGCCTCTTTTTAAAAACTAAATCACATGATTCATTGAAATTATCTGGCCCAAAGAATGATTTGTTGAAACTCCAGTCTCCATTCTTGTGAAATACCCCATTATCTTTTATGGAGTCATATCATTTGATGCTATATCTCTAGTGTTTGAGCATATTACACTGTAGGTGTAGACACATTCACCTTTGTATCGTGACATTCCACAGGCGAAGTGCAGTCATCGCATTAGGGATCTGTACAGTTATCAAACTATGGGGCCACTTTTTTTTTTGATGAGGGGCCTGTGCCGCAGTAAACGCCCCTGGATTTAAGTTTGTTAAACTCTAAACACACATTCATTGTGTTGACCAATAAAAAGCTGCTTAGGTCGGAAGTAACCTCTGAGTAAAAGCGTGATAACGCTTAATGTTGTTTGGCAAATTTTCACAGGCTAGTTTTGCTTCTTTCTGTCTCTGTTTCTCTCTATCCCTTTCTCCTGCTTTTCTGACTGTTTTTGTTCTAAGACAAGTAGTTCCAATTTTCCCCAGTCTGCTGGCAGAGACTTACACCGAATGTTTTTGCAGTAACATTGAGAAGAATGAGAGGTATATTTGTATCCTCCCTTTGTGCAGTTCATTTCCATGAGGTCATGGCCTGCCCCTTCACAGCTGTTAACCGAGCGCTTCAACCAGACAGAAACAAGCTCAGAAGGGTGTCTGAATCCAACTCCTAAATACTTTAATCGTTATCTTTCACAGCATTATATTATGACTGGCAGATATTTATGTCATGTAATTTACACAAACTAGTACAATGGTACATGCCCAAAACCCATAACAATAACTTAACTGTAGTCGTTAAAGTTCTTTGTTTTTGGTTTTTAAATAACATAAAATCTGGGGGGGGGTTTTATTGCGCCGGTTTATGCATATCAACAGGGGGCGTCGTTTCATTGTCCTTGGCGTCCTTGCAGATACGCTGCTTCTCTCTAAAACTTTTTTCGCTGGTGTCGCTGTTGACCGTGTTTTATGTTTCGTAATATTTGTTTAGTGTTTTACTTTACATGTCTATTTTGGCTTCTCGGAGGACTCGCGCCTGGATCACGGGTTAAATTTCCATTCATTCATTTTTTTTATTTTTTTTTGTGTACTTTGCTCTAATAACAGCAGGGGTCGTCCATTCATCATCATAGCCACACTGATATACTAATTGCATACAAAATCAAGAATTATCAAAGAATGGTCTAGTTCAAAAGTTACTTTCCATTAACTCAATAGCTGCCAGTTTTAGACAAATCCTTGTGGAATTTCATAGTGTTTAATGAATGATAGGCGTAATGGAAGTCCCCTGTGCAGTGGAAGTCTCTGAGTGGGTGTGAGGAACTGGCGTTTTTCCCTGTTCTCATCCTCAGAGACAGAAACGTTCCCATTGACCCGAGGCAAGACTTCCTATTTGTAAAATAAACTCAAGCTTGTCCACGTATTGGTTCAGTGGACCCAGGGCCAGACACTGACATGTACACAGTGAATTGGATGACCCTCTGAACTGAGTCTATTCTAGCTGTGCTATACTTGATCGATATTAGTGTGCTATACCTGATAGATATTATAACTGTGCTATAGTGATTAGAGTACATCCCTGCATGAGTATCAGGATCCCAAGTGCTCTAATTTTATTTTGCAAGTTTATAGAAATGTTTTGGGTACAATATCATGCTTTTGCTTTCTAAATGCAATACAAATAGCACTGATTGGATTTACTTTTAAAGGTGAACTGTAGTTTTTTTTTTTTTTTTTTTTTGATTCATTAATTCTTATCTATTTTAATTAAAGGGCTGATATTCCTTTAACATGGTAATTTATTTGAGGGTTAGTCAGAGGATAGACCATTACACAACAGCGAGCAAAGGTTAACTGTAGCTGGACCCAAATCGATAAATCAATCAACAAAATAGTAAATCCTTTTTCATCTCTGTTTAAAAAATAGGAAGCTTTACACTGTTAAATCCATTATGGTGCCTCACTTCCTAAGCTTATGGTTATTTTTAAAGCATTGTTCTCAAGTATGCAGTTACAGATGACAGACATGAACCCCATATCCGAAAGCATGTATTCAGGGATTTTCTTGAGCACCGTTTATAAGTGTACAATGTGAGATTCACATTTCCTCTTACTAAAAAAGCTGGAATGTGGAGCTGTCCAGTGCTGAATGCATCGTCTTTTATACTTCAAGTGTAATGCTTGCATTTCACACACCTTATATCAAATAAACCAATTTTTAAAAGAATGATATTTCAGAGTTTTGGAAAAGTCATGATCGCATGATTTGGAGGAAGTGGCCTCCGCTTCATAAGCTCTCGATCAGCATCTTTAAAATCTAAACTTATGTGCTGATCTCAGTGTAGTGTGATAAGTCATTTATCACAATCACAGACATTGTTGTGAATTGCAGTTTAGTCCAGTGATGAAACACAAAGACAATACGACCACAGAGTCAAATACTGTTTATTGTGCATCTGGATAGTCAATGAATGTGGTTTTGATATCATCCAGGCCTCTGGAGAGACACACATCTGCTTTGCCCACAAAAGTCATCACTGGAGACCTTCATAGAAAACAAACATCTGCAGTACAAGAATACAAAAGGACAGGGGCTAAATTGTGGAATGAATGGAATGTTTAAAACCCTTAAGATTACAACAATAAACCATGGGTTAGTGCTCATCACCTGCATTGAGCAGAATTGAGAGTGACAGAAATAATTAGGCACTATATGGAAAATATATATTTTTCAAAAGGACAAAACAGTTATGAATCTGCTTACATGGGTCTTTTTTTTTTCTTAAACGCACGTGATTGTCTTGCGCATTGTGCCTTTCTGAATGCAATTTTGGGTTTTGAAATATCATGTAAGACCAAAATAAATAAGATAAACCAGTAAGGTCTGTACCTTTTGTCTCTAATGTACAAGATGTTATCCAAAATAGTGATTTCTAACAACATCCACTGAACAAAGCAGAGCTAAAAGCCTTTCTGGAACTTGGTTTTTACCGGTAACCGAATTAAATTAATGTCTTTTGAAACAAAAAACCAAGCACAAAATTTCGATTTGAAAATGCACTGATCAATACCATTTTAGCAGTGAGAGATCCCTAATGCTGTTCAATAATAAATGACAAAAACAGCATGAATACATCATCAGTCTGTAGAATGTCTTGTGAAATTATTGTAGTGACACTTTTTTACTCAAATAGTGCAAAATAGCTTTGGTGGAATGATTACAAAGTATGCAAAGCAAAACAAACACTGAAAAAAAATAAATCAATATGATGTTGTAGAAGTTCCTATGAAACCATTGATCACCTTACCGGTCAGGCAAAAAATTTTATTAAACGATTCATACTATAAGGCTCAACGTTAGTATCATACAAATGTTCCCCTTAAACACTCAATTAAACAAATCTTCCACCTTCACAATCAATAACCCATTTTTTATGTTTTTAATACAAATTTACATTCATGATATATTGCTTTATGAGAAAAATAGTGTTGCTCCTACAAGCTGATGGAAAAAGTGACAATGTATATAAAACCATAAGAAAACACAGTCACAGTCATCAGCCTCGCCATCGCAATTTATAAAAGGTTGTGATTCAAATCTATATACAAGCAATAGTAGTGGAATGGACAAAGACGAAAAGGGAACATGAGGTTTCCTACATTCCAAGTACAGTGCTGCTCAAATAACCTGAGGATGACAGAAACACATCCGTAAACGTTTCCCTCAGAGATACACGTCCATGGTCTGAAGGATCATGTGGCGGCACAGGGGGCAGTTGTGTTGGTAGATGGGCTGGCTCAGCAGAATGTTGGTGCAGTTTCTACACAAACACAAGTGACGGCATGGCAAAAGCACGACAGTCTTGGCGCTGTCCTGACAGATCACGCACTTCTTCCTCTCCTCTTGCTCCTGCAGAAGATTGAGCAGGTTGTCCGCCGGAGGGCCTTTGCAACTGTCTTCAGACGGAAACTTCCGGACGGGCCTGTGAGTGCTGGAGCTTGGAAGCGGCAGGTTTAGTGGATCGTCTGCTTGGTTGGCGTCCTCAGGCGCATTTTCCACCACCGGGTCTGCTACGTTTAGGTCAACTTGAGGCTCAAGGTTGTGCTCGGGCTGTCTAACATCCCTTTCCGCAGCCTCTCTCCTTGCAGGAACCACCAGGAGGCCTATCCGGCTGCGATGCCAGGCCAATCTCTGCCACACATTCCTTTTCAGCACATAGAGACGGTGTAGTGCCCTTCGGAGTCGCCGCAGGACGGGCACGGTGCTGATGTAGTTGATTATGTGCAAAGATGCCCGTCTTGGGAGCGCGGGGTTCAGGTATATTGTGGCAGACGTGATGATGACCAACGTGAGCATCAGTCCATAAGAGTTGAGCAGGAACACACTCATGAAGATCTGGCAGACAGATCCCAGGAACTCCATGGCCAGTCTGCATGGTGTCCACAGCAGGATGGAGGTCCCAACGAGACTGCTGTACAGGAAGGTCAGCACAGTCAGGGTCAGCTCAAGAGCTTTCTGCAAAGGGCAGGACACCGCCTCCACAGTGCTGACCAACACAGAGTATAAATTTTGCGTGCCTATGAGAAGTAAGTTGATAATCGTGTTGACAAAATACAGCAACAGGCTGAACACAATGCCACAGCCTTCCCACGCCTGCCGTAGTAAACTGTGTCCCGACAGCAGGCCGCGGTGAAGAAGCTCTTTGGTGCGCAGTAGCAGATGTGAAGACAGGTATCCGATCATCTTGAAGCTTTCCAGCATGCCTCCGAGCAGCTGCATCCAGCCTCCAACCATGTTATGGGTCACGACTGTCACTCCGTCCCTCATGGTGATGATGCAAAGCAGAGTGAGATTCCAGCACTCTGACACTGAATTTGTGAGTAGCATGGGCAGACTATTGACAAAGGAGATCACTGCCACCAACAGCTGAATTAATGAGCTGACAATCACAAAATTTAAATCCAGGAGGAGGCAAATGGCATCTATGCATTTTCCAATTGAGCTAAAAATAAGGCTCAGTAGACCCATAATAAGAATATCCGCTTGTGAAATGTCACCTTAGTTCGCCGTAATGGACTATATATCATCTGTCGTATTATTTGTGCTGTCAAACGACAGTTCAGTCAGTAGTTTCACAAACAAACAGCTTTGGTAGCTAAGTTAGCTCGCGTGCTAACCCATTCGCGTCTTAACGTGTCGTCTTGGCTAACCACTTGAGATGCAAATAAAAGCAATTCCAGTCGTATTATTGCTGAGCATTAGCTGGGAATGACATGTCCTCTGGTTTGGGCAGATCCACTCATCCTAAACATGGTTAGCATCGTGAAGTAGCTGCTCACACATGGACGGGACCTGCTCGGCGGATGTTTACGTTTGAAAATCGAAACTGCTCATGTTGGCTGGTTGTACAGATCTGTATCCCAAGCTAACGCTCATTCTTAAAACACAGTGTAATCCAAGCGTCCGCACTATTTTATGAAGCTCCAAGATGACGACAAACCCAGGCGCTTCTTTCTTTGGATTATTAATGGGCTAGAATCGAAAGCGTCTCTCGCTCTGTTTCTGTCCGTTGTTTCCGCTTTACATCACGTGTTTGAAGTGGATCAACTCAGCGCTCGGGCTGCGCAGAAACGCGGCTGCAATTATTACACATCTACTCACCACCTTTATTTTCATCACCTTTCTGGTCATTTCAGCTAGCATGATCTGATTATATTACAAATCGGTTTTTTTTTGTGTGGCGAAATTATGGAGTTTAGAAAATTACATCATTCATGATTGATAGTTAAAACAAATAAATCGTATATTTGCTCTGTTCAAGTAGGCTATGATCAGTTGTATTGTGTTGGCTGCTTGATTGAATCACTGCCTTTTCCCACAGGCATTTGGATCTTTTCGTTTTGTGTTTTAACCATGGTTTTAACGTTTTCATGGTTTTGATTCACATTCTTAACCAATGCCATCGCAACATAGGACTGGCCGGGGATAACTATCACACAACAGTAGCTATAGATTTAAAAGTTGTATGTTGTTTTTAAACATCTAGATTAAAACTGTTTAAACTAGAATATCCCTATAAAATAGTCATATGACTCACTATCGGGATGTGTTGTCACAAAATTAGCATTCAAAAATGTAGGGTGCCAAAGGCACACCTTAAGAAAAATGTGCTTTTCACTACTCCTATAATGTATGATATACAGACAAACATATATGTTTGTATTGAACATTTATGGAGCAACAGATTTTGTGTGAAAATAAATCATAAAAGTGGTTTATTTTATTTAAAAATCGTATAAATGTATGAGGTGACGAGGGGGGCCTTTTACCCCACACATGGGGTCAAAGGGCACACAGTATTGCTACAAATACTTTCGCTAAAATAATGTTTTTAAGTTCATACTTGTTCAAAACAATCACTTTACCGACGTTTGAACTGTTTTCTGTTTATTTTGATGAATAAAATAATTAATTTTGATCAATAAATATGCTGTCATTAAAATATGTTAATATATAAATATATCTGAAAGCATTGAAGGAGATCGATTTACAGTAGTAACAATAAATTATATTATATTTTATTGTATGATATGATTATATCATATTTTTAAATCTGATGGTTTCATTATAAATATGGTGATTATCTAGAGATGAGGTGGACACACAAATTAATATACTTACAGTCTGAATCTAACCATGTCATGTCAACAAATGTTAAAGTCAGCTGCTGTTTATTATCATGTTAAATATGGTACTTTTGACCCAACAGCAGGGGGGCCTTTTACCCCAAATACCATACTTTTACATTTTTTTCCTTTATTGAAAAACTGTTGCTTTAATTACCTTGAACAAAACTGACAAACATTAACAAGACCTTTGTTTCAAAATATATTCAATCATTTTAGTGATTCTTATTTGCTACTTAAATCTACAACATTTTTAAAAACATCAAATATTAGATCAAATGAGTGCAGAATCCACTTTGCTGATGCCCGTGATCACGTCAAAGATCAGAAAAATCTCCACGTGCATCTTGAAAAGCGGATGTTTTGCAAAGTGCTGAAGTTTTTGTGCCATCTAGTGGTTTAAAGGAAAATAAAATCAAAGGAGCCTTTTACCCCATGGAGCCTTTAGCCCCGTTGTACCCTATATATATATTTAGGGCCCAAGCCCTGAAAGGGCGAAGGCCCTATTGTTCTTCTAAGGATTATTATTATTATTATTATTATTATTATTATTATTATTATTATTATTATTATTATTTTTCTTTCGCCTTTTTGCCCTTTTTGGGGCCCTTAACATGCTCAAACTCTTGAAACTTTGCACACTCGTCGGAATGCGCGGCCATCAGGGTTTGGGCTGGGTTTGGTACCCGGGCGTGGCAGGGGGGCTCGACAGCGCCCCCTTGAAAAAAAAAAAAACTGTCCATAAATCAAAAACGCTTGCATGTATTAGTATGAAACTCGGTACACATATAGAGGTCATCGGGCCGAACAACTTTATGCTCTAAGTTATGCGTCAGCCCAACAGGAAGTGAGCTATTCTGGGTCGTTTTAAAACGCATACTGTGGAATTTGAAATACTCCTCCTAGGCGATTAACCCGATCAGCGCCAAACTCGGTCAGCATGAAGTCAAGGCATTGAGGATGCTAAATTGCGAAGGGATTTTTGATATCTCGAACGGTTTGGCCGTGGCAGGAGACGAATTTATGGCGAGAAATGAGAAACAGGAAGTGTGTTATAACTTCTGCATACATTGACCGGTTTGGATGAAACTTCAGCTGTGTGTTCGTTGTAAGAGGCCGATCACATGGATATGACTTTTGTGAGTCAAAGTTATAGCGCCACCAACTGGCAGCAGGAAGTGTGTCACTTTCAAAAATGCTTTGAATCACTGTCTTATTTTCACCTGATTTACTTCAGACTTCATCAGTATAATGTCAAAATATGGCAGATATAGACATATGAATGAATTCCTGATATTTTAAATACTGTTGGCATGGCAACATGTCAAAGTTGAATAATCTTTTAGGGTGTTTTTGAGACTCTTAGCATGCTTGAAATGGCATGAAACTCAACACACACATCAGTGATTCCTTCCAGTAGATATGGCCAAAGTCTTAGAAACGGGCGTGGTGGAGGGCTCAGTAGCGCCACCTTTTGACAAAAGTGGGGTTAGTTTTATCTACAGTCACCAAACTCTGTATATATATTGTTCTCATCAAGCCGGACATCTTTCTAATTTACAGTCATTAGCTCTGACCAACAGGAAGTCAGATATTTTGGTTTGAATTTGGAATTTTGGATAAATCCGGCTCTGAGTTATTATAAACTATTCGTGAGGAGATGCATGGAATCGACACCAAACTCGGTCAACATGAAACAAAGACACTGAAGATGCTATAGTGGGAACGATTATAGGATATCTCAAACGGTGCTGCTATGGCGAGGGATTAAATGAAGGACAAAAAAGGGAAACAGAAAATGTCTAATTTCTTGTAAAATCATTGTTTGATTTAAATTAAATTAAGATTGTATGTTCGGTAATTGAACCTGGGTGAATTTAAAATGGATGTACTATTTTTCAGATCAATATATTTCTTTATTTAATATATTTTATCTGAATCTTATTTTGTCTGCCCTCCCTTCATTGTCCAAAAGATGTCACTGTTGACTTAGTAATGAAGCAAAAATCCCTGTTTGCCGCTTTGTCTCTGGCTCTGTGTGTGTGTGTGTGTGTGTGTGTGTGTGTGTGTGTGTGTGTGTGTGTGTGTGTGTGAGAGGGGGGATGGGTGGCTGACAGCTAAAGCATGCCTCTCTGTCTTTGCATTCTCTTTCTCTCTCTCTCTCTCTCTCTCTCTGTGTGTGTGTGTGTGTGTGTGTGTGTAAGGGGGATGGTTGCAACTGCAGTATTTGCTTATCTTTGCTGTGTTTGCAAAGATCACGTATGATGCATGTCTTTTAAATGAATTATTTACTGATAGAATTCAAATTTATTAAAAAAGTAAATTTCACATGATTTTATAAAAGTGGCTGTTTATAATAAACTTCCATAAAAATGTAAAAATTGTAAATTGTAAAAATGTAAGCTGCAAAAGATAACTTTGCACTCATTTCAAAGGGATCTATGATATCATATGACATGAAATTCATCTAAATTTAAATGATCTCACGGATGAGGCTGTTGTGGATAACGATTATATTTGCTGCAGTAAATGTGGCATATTCAGATTACTTTAATATAGTTATTTTATATTTAACGGATTTAAAATCATATTGCAGCAAATGATAACTTCACATTTGAAATTAAACTATGACACTATATCAGTATTCAGACAGGACTCATTTTCTAAATGACATTTGAGTTACAATTCTTATCACATGACATCTGAGATTTCATGTATTTATTCAGATAGTATTCTTCATTTTCTTTTCTTTTTCTTTTTACAGTGTGTGTGTGTGTGTGTGTGTGTGTGTGTGTGTGTGTGTGTGTGTGTGTGTGTGTGTGTGTGTGTGTGTGTTCTATACAAGATACATGGGATTTACAGAAGGTCATGTGCTGTGTTTGCAAAGATCACGTATGGCGCATGTCTTTAATGAAATATTTACTGATAGAATTCAAATTTATGAAAAAATTTAATTTCACATGATTTTATAAAAGTGGCTGTTTATAATAAACTTCCATAAAATGTAGACACGCATCTTACTCTTACCTGACACTGATATTAAAATCGACGTTGCGGTTTCTGTGATTTGGCTCCATTTATTAATTTTGTAATTAACACTTTTTATTGGATACCTCCCATATTTAAATGAAAGAACGCTTTTTGGTGCATGAGATTGGTGAACAAACAGTAGCTAAGGTAGGTCAAAAACACATGAAGAGAAATGTTAGGATAATACAACATCGGCATTCGGACAGTATTCTGCACTCATTTGAAATTGACCTTTAACATCATCTGACATGAAATTCATCTAAATTGAATTGATCTCATAGATGTTGTGGTTTGTGGTCATAGCAGCACCGACTGCTGCAGTTAATGAGGTGAATTCAAACGACTTTGACAGTCATTTTATTAAAACATTATTTTAGCTACAAAAAATAAATAAATAAACAGCTTGCCTAATGTACTTTACGTAATGATGATTGATCTTAAGATATTTTAACGTATAATATGTGTTGTGCGTACCCATGTTTACACGTACACAACAATAGAGTTTAGATGCGTTTCATATCATAGGCTATCACATTTATTTATTTTTTAAACTATACAAATACCTTTAATTAAATACTGGCCTTCTGGACTTATGCATTTTTGAGCTGCAAAAGATAACTTTGCGCATATTTGAAAGTGACCTATTATATCCTGTGACAATAAAATTTATCTATATTTAAATGACATCATGGGTGTGGCTTGTGCTCATAGTGGCACCAGCTGCTGCGGTAAATGTGGCATATTTAAAATATTTTGCATATATATTGCAATATAAATGCATATTGCCTGTCGTGCACAGTTTCCCCGAAGCCACCGGGGTGGCGGTGCCACCGGCTTGGGCCCGTCATCGCTGCTCGCAGCTTTAATATTATTTGATTTGATTGAAAATAAATATTGAAACTGACTTTAAAAAACAAACCTAAACTGAAAAATATTTACTATAAAAATGTGACAACTAGTCAAGACAACTCACAGACAACCGGTCTCCGCTGAGTTATTTGTGTTTATTTGTACATATTTGTTCATATGCAAGTGTGCAAATTTGTACATATTTGGTTTTTAACATTTTACAGCTCAATCATCACAATGTCTCTTTCTGACATGATGGGAACATATTTATTTGAAATGTCCAGTGAAATAATGATATTGTCTGCCCATTTGAATTGGACAAATAAACAAAATTATAATTTCCATTTATGCCAATTAAGTTTCAAACCCGAAGAAAATATATGACTGATAATAGCTTATAATGAACAAAAGGTGTGGTTTTGCATGGCAATAGAGAAAGAATAGCTAAATTAGCTAGTGTTACACAATTTATGAATGGTTCCACTAATATTTAAAGGGGAGAAGACATACACACATGCAAATACACAGACAATTTGACATGTTGGACCCCGCAACTGTTGTTCTGCTGAGCATTTGTCAGGGCCGGCAGGTCGAACACTGTTTAACCTTCGTTTGAGGCCAAACAGACATTCTCAACTGAGGGCCTCTTGGGAAATAAACAAACCACACTGATCTGAGGCCTCAATTGGAAGTAACAAAGCCCTGGAGAATAGATTTCCTTTGACAGATTTCCTTCTTCTAGAACATAAAGCAAAACATAACTGCTGTATTTTCCATTCCTACGGGTCACTTCCACACCATTAAACACGATGACAGCCCTCAAATGCTCATGTATGCTCCTTGCTACCTTGAGCATTAAAAGAAACCTCCTCTCACGAGGGAAACAAAATACCGGTGAATTGATTGCGACAATAGGCCATTTTGTTGATAGCTCTTCTATTGTTTCACTGACCCATGTCTTAAGAAAACATGTATTTCCTCTCATATGTGATGGCTAGCTGTTGGATTCTGTTTAGACAACAACATGAAAAAGTAGTTTTGAAAAGATGTGGGTTTCTTAGCACACATTTTGTTGAATTAAAGTTTTCCTTGTCCACATAATATTCTAGAAACTTTAATGGGTTGATGGGTAGCCAGTACCAGGCTACCATTTGCAATACCATTCATAAACATTTTGTCACAACTTAATTACATTACATGCAGCTGATTTGGAAAATGGAACTTAATTTTATCCTCTTGTGTTGAGAGACTGCATGAATCATGTTTGTTGACAACCCTTATGAAAAGAAGATCGAGTTATAGGCTACTTAAAAGTATAATTAAGTATTCTAGTATACTTGGCTTGTAGTTGTGTTTACTCTTTTGATTGAGTAGCCTAATACATACGTTTTCACATAGTTTTACATACTGTCTTATAAACTTACACTGTTTGAAAATATTAACATAAAGAAAAAGAGGAATTTACTTCAAATCTACTCTTTATCTTTCAGGCTATCCATGTTTTCACTATTATACTGTAGGGGGCGCCATTACACATCTTCAGTACAGATTCTCCAGATCAAAACACATAAAGAAGAAAGCAGCAACAAGGGATAGACCATTGCTTACGCAAATGTAAAATAACATGATCATAAAACATTAAACAGCATAGATATAAATCAAAACTGCCAAAACGTTATCTAATGAAACATCGACCCAGTGAGGGTTAACGACTGTGAAGCTTTGGGGGTGTTGATGGACTCAGTCTACTCCATCCATGTTTTGATCATCGTTCTGAATCTGATCCGGATGTAGTCTTTGAAAAAAAATGCAACTTTAAATGAAACTTACCCACATTCAGGTGTTGATAAAAAAGGATGCATGAAGCTAGAATAAAATGTTTTTAAATTGGACAGAGTTAAAGTACAGTTAAAGGTGTATTTCAAGTAGGGGAGACCGGTATAGTTGTAACACGGGGAGAGTTGTAACACTACCAATTCCACGAATCACAGATAAGATATGAGTCATATGACAGTTTCAGTTTCCTCTGGCTTCCTTTACGATCCCACATGGAGGTTTTCCAGTCTGTTACTATATCTTCTGAAGCTACAGCAGAAAATCTAATTCTGAGGTAAGAAAGTAAAAAAACAAAAAACAAAACAACAATATTTTATTTAGTACTTCTATTGTTGTAGATAATGTTGTATGAGTTATATCAGGTCAAAGTGTAGTTTCTTTAGCTCCTGTTAATTTCAAAGGACCATGCTAATACAGCTAGCTAAACAATGGGTGACAGTGGCGGGGTAGGTTGTAACGTGTTTTGAAACAACCATCCACTTAAATACAACTAAGAACATTTTTGTGATTTTAATAATTCTACAGAATGCTTATGTTTATGTTAATTTGCTCTCGCTCACACACACACACACACACACACACACACACACACACACACACACACACACACACACACACACACACACACACACACACACACACACCCATATGAATGTGCACCGTACAGACGTACAGTGCAAAAACTATATAAATAGTAAGCTATAAGTATAATATTATGTTCACTTAAAGAAAACTTACACGTTTACATGGAGTATAAAACTACTAACTTGTATATAATATATTTTAAAGTGTACTCGCATTCATGAACTAAAAAATGTACTACAAGTATTTGACTAGTAAACTATCAGTATACACTTTAAAAAATGCTGGGTTAGTCCATTTTCAACCCAACTTGGGTTGTTTTTAACCCAGCGATTGGGTTAAATGTTTGCTTAAAACAACCCAATTGCTGGTTTAAAAAAACCCAATCGGACTTGGGTTGTTTTTAACCCAGCATTTTTAGAGTGTACCTATAAGTTCACATGTAGTAGGCTATAGTTGCAGTACAAATGAAAAACTTAGTCGTAAACTAGTTGTGTACTCAAAGTTTTACCACTGTTATACTTAAAGGTATACGTTTATATATTAAAAACTAAAAAGTGGGCCAATTTAGTCCCAAGTTACTTCTAGTAGGCTACATTGAGCTTAATAGGCCTATACTTGCTAAATAAAGTATACTTAAAAATATATACTTGAACTTTACTTAAGTATACTTAATAAAATGAACTTGAAGAATACTGTATACTATATAAAATTGAACAGTGGATTTAGTTTTGGAGAGTAAATGTGTTATTTTATGTATTTTTAATAAAGGGAAATGTTAGTTAGTGTTTAGGTTCATTTATGTTGAAAATTATTTACTTGCTTAATGGTAGACCCTTAGATATTTTGACCCATTTAGAGTTGAGTCGGAAAAATACTAGTTTACCTATAATGTTTTTCTTGAAATTTTGTGACTTTTGTGACCTTTTCTTATTTAGTGTCATAAACGTCCTTGCAAAGCATTAACACTCTGATGTGTTGTGAAATGTGCATCCAACGGTTCTATTATGATAATGATGTTTGCAGGTCAATTTGATCCAACCATTTCATCATTAAACACGTCTGTGCAAAAATACATATTTAGTCATATTTACTCATTTGAGGGCAGATTTACACTTATGCCTTAGTCAGATATTTTATGAAGAAACTGATGTATGTGTATATATATATATATATATATATATATATATATATATATATATATATATATATATATATATATATATATATATATACTGTGTATTCAATTTCAAATTTTTATTTATACTTTTAAGCATTTCACATTTATTTAAAAACAAATACAATATTGTTTATACTGCTTATACACTGTTAATATTCACAGTTTATATATATCTCACGTATATCTTATGTAAATATCTCATGTTTATTTGTTATTTAATTTGTTGCTTTTACCTTTTTGTGGTTTTTCATGTATGTAAGTTTTGGTGAATTTGACTGAATCCAATTAGGGTCAAATTTTAAGATTTCAGATTTCTAACCTAATAAGAGGGATAACTTGCAGCTGGTGCTGTGCAGGAAGTTTATCAAATGCAATATGAGGAGAACTATTAATAGTCACTAAGAGACAGACTGATGATGCAGTAATCCAGAAGCTTCTATGGGAAAACACAAACTCTCAACAGAAGAAACCACTGGTGTGCAGTCTGGTCACAACCTAGGCTACGACCTCACATACCACAGCAACCCACGGGCTCCAGCCAAGTTCAACACTTGAGTAAGTTTAAAAAGGAACATAGGAAGGGAGCATAAAAGGGGTAGAGAAAATATTTAAATGTTCAACTGTAAAATCCCATGGGTTTATATTCTTACTCTGTGAAAATTTGCCTTCCCAGCGATGTAATTTTAATCAGGGCGTGATCCTTCTGCATCAGACTCAAACAAAGGAAATGCTGCTAAGTGGTGCAAAAGATTCTGATATATGCATATGCAAGCCCATGAAGGCTAACGTGTTTATTTCATGCCACCATGTCAGAGAGAAAGCGAACACACACACACACACACACACACACACACACACACACACACACACACACACACACACACACACACACACACACACACACACACACACACACACACACACACGCATAACTTTTAACTTAAAACAAAATGTATTGTTATATTATTAATATAACAATAATATATTAATTATGTTATATATAAATAGTAGTCAAGTAGTCGTGGCCGAGAGGTTAAGGCGATGGACTTGAAATCCATTGGGGTCTCCCTGCGCAGGTTCGTACCTTGCCGACTACACGCGGCGCATGTGGCAAGGTCTGAGGTCCATCTGCTCCTTTGAATCTAAATCCTCTGCAGAGGCAAGCGCTGATCCGTTGCTCGTGAACGAGTTAAACTCTTTCTACGCTCGCTTTGACTACGCAACGCGACTCCGCCAAGTGGCGCGTTAGAGGAAATTACTCAGAGCAGCAACAACCACGTGATCTCTGTCTCGGAGGATGAAGTTCGGAGAGCACTCAAGCGTGTGGACGTCAGGAAAGCTGCCGGGCCGGATGGTATTTCAGGTCGTGTTCTACGGTCCTGTGCTGATCAGCTCGCCGGGTTGTTTACATCTATCTTTAATGAGTCCCTCGCTACATCTGTGGTCCCCACCTCCTTCAAAAAATCCACCATCATCCCTGTCCCTAAGAACAGTAAACCCTCTTGCCTAAATGACTATCGTCCAGTGGCTCTCACGTCTATAGTCATGAAGGTCTTTGAGAGACTCATTAAAAACACCATTTGCACCTTCATTCCTGACACTTTGGACCCTCTTCAGTTTGCCTATCGTCCCAATAGATCGACTGAAGATGCCATCTCTCATGTCCTCCACTCCTCCCTCACTCACATCGACAGCAAAAGTGGAAACTACGTAAGACTGCTATTTATTGACTATAGCTCAGCCTTTAACACCATTGTTCCCACCAAGCTAACTGCCAAACTCCTGGATCTCGGCCTGAATCCTTCTCTCTGCCACTGGATTGAGGACTTCCTCACTGGCAGGCCTCAGGTGGTGAGAATAGGCCAGTCCACCTCCTCCTCCATCACCCTGAGTGTGGGAGCTCCACAGGGCTGTGTCCTGAGCCCCCTGCTCTACTCTCTCTACACACATGACTGTTTGTCCACACACAGCTCCACCTCTATCATCAAATTTGCTGATGATACTGTTGTCCTGGGCCTCATTTCCAACAACAATGAGACGGCATACTTGGACGAGGTGGAGCATCTAACATCATGGTGCCAGGACAACTGTCTCTCTCTGAATGTTGGCAAGACCAAAGAAATGATTGTGGACTTCAGGAAGAGACAGCAACGGACATACTCCCCCCTCATGATCAGCGGGTCACCAGTAGAGAGAGTGAGCAGCTTCAAGTACCTGGGAGTAAACATCTCCGAGGACCTGACCTGGACTGCTCACATTCAGACACAGGTGAAAAAAGCCAGGCAAAGACTGTACCACCTGCGCCAGCTGAGGAAATTCAGGGTTTCACCAGCTATCCTGAAAACTTTCTATTTAGGGGCGATAGAAAGTGTATTAACTCAGTGCATCACAGTGTGGTATGGGAACAGCACCAGTCATGACTGCAAAGCCCTGCAAAGAGTCGTGCGCTTATCCGAGCGTATCTCAGGGTCAGCTCTCCCGTCTCTGCAGGACGTCTACACCAAACGCTGCAAAGGTAGAGCTACTAAGATCATCAAGGACTCTAATCACCCTGCAAACCCTCATTTCACACTGCTGCCATCTGGTAGCGCTTCCGAAGCCTGATGGCCAAAACTGAGAGACTCAGGAGGAGCTTCTTCCCCCAGGCCATCAGACTCCTGAACTCAGTCACTTAACATCACGTGACTTCACTTCAGGATAAACATCGATACACTGACATTGCACTGCACTTTCTGTTCTCGTTGTTACTGTGTAACAACCTGTTATAAACCTGTTTGCACATTATACTCTTTATACATTTGTTAACCACATATTTATAAGTCTACAGTTTACTCACTGCACAGTCTACTTCACTTATTTTATTCCACTTTATCCTTATTTGTTACCTTTTTTTTCTTTCTTGACTTGATTATTTATAATTTACAGATATAGATATATATATATATATATATATATATATATATATATATATATATATATATATATATATATATATATATATATATATATATATATATATATATATAGTATTTTTTTATTCTATTTCTATTATAATTTCCCCCTTGTGTTTTTAACTGTGAATTTGCACTGTCCATGGAGCGGACCTGTTTACATTTCACTGCCGGTTGTATATTCTGTATATAACTGTGTGTGTGACAAATAAAACTCTTGAATCTTGAAATATGTATTCCCAAAAGACCAGTTCAAACATTCTTCATCAAACTTGTTACTTATCTTTCTATCACCACAGAAACAGCATTTTTTGCCATGATGAAGATCACTGATGTCAATCTTTTTAAAACAAACCCTGTTTTTGTGAAGACTATTACACAGATATAGGACCCTAAATGTCTTCTGCTCCCTGCCCTTGAGCCCCTTGACTCTTCAGACGTTCACAGCCACCACCCTTGTGTTTAACAGACAATAGCCCCTCTCATAAAAGCAGACAACTCCAGAAAAAAATATTCCCCAGCATTCAGAATGGAAAGAATGACTTTTTTCCTATACTTCCTTCCTGTCGTTGAAGGAAAAGCATGGTTCTTTCCACCACTTCAAGAAAGCAAGACAATGATATGAAGGCTTCACAGATGCCTTATCATCCGTCAAATCACAACCGATTTTCTATTGTAAATTACAACAGGATTTGAACTCTTCATTCAGTCATGTGAATGGTTCTAATTGCAGAGCAACACACTGTGTTAAGCAGAGCATGTCTAACATGATCCACCTTTAATGGACTGAGAAGAGAGACATGCCCAGCTTGTCTAAATTTTGTATTTATCTTGTCTTAGTTTAAACATGGTCATACAAAGGCATGTTGAATCAACGATCATTCACATAACGATAGTCCTTAAAAAAAAAAAAATCATTTAGTAATACCATATTTTCTCATGTTAAACCCAATTGATATTACATTTGTAAAATCACTTATTTTGTGATTGTGAATGGGTCACTTATATACACTCCAAACCCAGAATGGTACTTTAACCATACTTTAAATGTATGAATTTCATTGCATGGATAATACAAACTTATAGACAATTTGTCATTGGTGTTCACGAGTCCGATTTAGATCATCACATTGGCTGCGTCCGAAAACTTGTTTCCTTGCTGCTTTATCAGGCAATGACATAGGCATCATTTGTGCATGAAGGTACCTCACGAAATTGATTTCAGACAGATTTTTGAGGCTGCATAACAGTTTAATGATCTTCAGCAAAATAGAGTGAGCTTTGGAGATAATTAAGCAGATATTTTATTACTAGAATATTAATTTCTCGCTAGAAATGACCTTAGAAGTGGAAAACGTTGGCCTTACACAAACTGATCACCAACCGCAACTTTAATTTATTTTTTAGCTCAACTGTCACAGAATGTAAAGCACAGGATTGTGGGATAACAAAGGCAGCGAAGGATACATCTATCGATCAGATGAAAGTATCTCAGGAGACAGGAAGTGAAGCTAACATTGGATTTGGACGTGCCTTGATGCCTTCCTACCTTGGAGTGCATCCTCTGAAGGCAGCATTTTTAAGCTTTCGGACGTAGCCATTGACTATGAACATGTTCCACTAATCTTTGACAACCAGGAAGTGTGCAAATCTTGTATTTAGTGCCAACATGTTATCTTTTGAACAGTATATCTTTTAACCCTAATTAAACTATAACTTCTTTTTGTGAAATGTTTTGTTTGAAAACGGCATTTGATCTTTCTTGAAATGGTCTGATATTGATATCTATTGCATTTTCATTCATACATTTTCAAAGCAATTGGAATGTTTGTTTTTTTGGCAACTTGACACAGATCTTGTACAAAAATGTACTTTGATATATGAAGTGATATAAAATGTGACCGACTGAATTTGCATCTCTTGTTTTCAGTCAGCAGAGTACCGCCACACTCTCCTCCAGGTGTGCAAACATTACCTGAGGTTTCCAGAGCACAGCTGTCAACATCATACTCACAAACTACAGCCAACAACCTACCTACCTATATTACTTTGACGAATGCTGCCTTCACTTGATTCTTTCATACTAAGCTCTCAACCGAAACATTTGTATCTCAAAAGGGATTTGACTGGGCTGGTCATGTGAGGGGATAAACCATGTCAAATTGATTCTTGACTGTAGTCCCACAGGAAATTCAGCCTATTTTCAAATACATATTCCTTGGTTTGTCTTGTAATTAGTTCTCAGCAGTAGATCATTGGATGGATAATCAGATTACAGGCTCTCTGAATCTGTTTTTCATCCACTAATGGTAGACAGTAAAAACAAAAACAAAGTCAATTTAGAAACTATTTAAAAGCCAACTAAAAGGCTCATTATCAAGAACAATAGCATTTATAATGACTGTTGATAAATATAGAAAGCACTGATTAAGACTTCAGGCTCCATCGATTAAATAAATATCAGGTCAAGCTATCGCTCACAATTTCAGGAGACTTACACAGCCCACATCTCTCAGCCAAAAAGCAATGCATTATCATTAAAAGAAACCCCTATTATTATTATTATTACAAATGTATTGAACAAAATGATCCATGGGGAAATATCTTTGTTGGGATAAAAATCATGTGTGAGTTTTGAAGTCATACAAATATAAAACTTGCAAAATGCAAGAATATTCCAGGAGGTTAGTGTTCTTTAGTCTCATCAGAACAAGAATGGTGTGCAGATTAGCATGAACGCCAAGCTACCCAAGAAGAACATAACTCCCACTGCCAGTCCAAAGATCATGTGGATGAGCCAGTTTTTGTTATGGCTGATAATAGATAAATATTCATATAAAATGAATTATGATGAATATAATAAAATGGAATATATTCATATGAATATTAAATATATTAAAATGAATATTTTATATTTAGTCTAAATAAATTGTAAATAAAATACACAACATTATATTGTACAGTATATTAATTTTGAAACAGTGTTATTCAATGATCTGTGTTTTTAAAGATCAAAACATAGGTTAAATAAGTGTGCACCTAAAATAAGCAATATCCAATCTCTAATATTGCCATTTGGCAGATAAATGACAAACCAATATTGTTCAAGCTAAAAGAGAAGCTACATCAGAAAGTCAAGGTTAGCACAACAGAGAGTCCAGCATAAAACTATCCCAAACACACAAGTCTTGAATAGTTGAAGCAGTCAGAAGAAATGTAGCCTAATGTTTTTGGAATGGCAAAATGAAAGTCTCGACCTTAACCCAACAGAAATGTTGTGGAAGAACTTGAACAAAGCAGTTTATGCAGGGAAGCCTGACGACATCACTGAATTGAAGCAGTGTTTGAAGATGAATGGGTCAAATTCCGTCAAGCTGAAGTGAAATGTATACAGAAAGTTTTCACAAACTTTATACGTATAGTTTCCAAAAAAAATTACCAGTATACGCTGATATGACAATGATATTTTCGACAAATCTCGCTAATGACCGTGTTTCATGTGCTTTAGTGTTGCAGTGTGGCATGTAGGGCGCAGCCCACTAGGTTCCTCCCACTCGTCTCTCTGCACTTCACGCGCGCTCTGTGCAAACATCTGCCCTCTGATGATCTACAGGACACTTCAGCTCTCCAGCGCGCTCAATCTCCTCACATCAAACCTCGGATCAGGAAGACATGACACTCCGTTATATCGCGCCGTTGGTCGTGGGACTGATCGTCCTCACGTGCAAAAGTAAGTCAAAGTTTCAATTGTGTATGACAGTATACTTTACAACAGAAATGGTGAGATGCTTTCATCGTTCATGAGAATGTATGAGAACACTCAAAAAGCATTCACAGCGTAAAGGCTGAACCTGCATCTGGGGTGATAAAAGCTTCAAATTCTTGGGATGATTGTAATTTAAACAAATGGTTTTCAAAAGCAAATTCATTTATGGTTCAGATCATAAAAACGATTATAGAGTGATTCATTATATTGTATATAAATGTAAAGTTTGCAAATACGTTGCAAGAAAGGATTCAACAAAATTACCAAACACCCCACATGCAGATTTGAATGAAAAGAAAGTGAAATAATTGTGCTGATTTCAACTTTTCTAAGTAGCCTAGTCTCTTTAGTGAGTATTCAGTATTTCATCTTGATGTCCTTTGTCAGTAATTGGCCAAAAATGTGAAATTAACTTTAATGGAACTTTTATTTCATTTATTTTATGTATTATTATTTGCTTAATGTATTATTTACTATGCAAACTGTTTTCAGTTTTAGAAGGTTGACATTTTTACACTGTAACACTTTGATAATTCTCCAAATTTGTATGCATATTAATTTAGCAGACAAAGACACAGTGTTGTTACTTGGGTAAAACAACATTATTGTAGCATTATGGATAAGCGAAGGAGTCAGAGCAGTGAAAGGAGTTTTGTGCCTGATACAGTAGCAGGTCTATGTCATTCCTTTCACGTGGTCTGTGGTTAGATAACGTTTTTAAGACTATTTACCACGAGATGATCTCATTTGTAATGAATCACTGGATCTTGCAGATGTGTTTTGTAATTGTGTTGAATATATGATGGAGTGGCCTACTACTACATTTTTGTATAATTAGACATGAGAATAGGAAGGAACTGCATGCCCACTAGTGCCATTTTCTTTGTTCAGAAGCATCTGTTAGATGACGTTTGAGATCGTAGTCTGACATTGTTTCTCTCACCCTTTAATCTTCACATCCTTGCTGAACTTCCTCGCTCTTTCTTCATTTTTACTTATTCTTTTGCGTAATTATCCCCTCTTCCGCTGACCACTATTCATGCTTTTCCTTATTGTACTGACCTCCTGTTTCAGCCTCCTGATTTTCTCCTCCTCCAGATAAACCGACTTCCTTGCCTGCACTTCCTTATGTTTGGTGTTCTGTAGTGTAGCTCATCACATCACACTTCTGGGGGGTATTCCAGAAAGCAGGTTATGTGACATACCCGGGTATGTTTAAGAGTAAGCGGATAACCTCAACTTTCGGTTCCAAAAACGGAGGTAACTTTCAGGGTATGCAAGTAACCACGGCAAACGAAGATATTGAAAAAATTATTGCACAACCACCAAATAGCTGGCGATGTGCACTAAGTAGGTAATGTAACTCGCCATTAAACAAAAGAAGAAGAGGAAGTAGTACGGCATGCTCTTTCTTAGCGTCTGTTTCCATGGTGAATCATCGATTTGTCGCTCTGTTGAGAATGTCTTGTGTGTTCATGGTTAACATACTCTGGGTTGTCTGAACTTACTCCGGGATTCGTTTTTGGAACCAGCATACCTCGAGTAATCAAGGTTTGGGTTAATCAACCGAGAGTTCAAGGTATATGTGACGGTAAGTTAACCTTGCTTTCCCTCCTGAATACCCTCCTGCCTTTTAACTGGTGTTGCTGATTTATAAATGGACACTGAAATAGAGGATTTGAGTCACAAACTGATGTGGTCAAATCTTAATAGGTGCTTTAATTTCCTATGCATTTATTTTACTTTAATTTACCACTATTTCCTCTGAATTTTTTTAAGATAAAAAACCCCTTAAAACATAAGAGCAAAAAGATGGAACAAAAATGACAGAGAATTATTATTATTTTTATTTTAAGGAAATAGAGTTTGCTTACTGCTTTACATTACTGTATCTGCTTTTCCAAAAGAAACAAGGGCCAAAATACAATCAGATCAGTAGTCTAAAATAAATGGACTGTCTTGTCTGTTTTGGTGCACTTGATTTTTATCTGTGTAATTTTTAACTGTTCCCAGTGATTCTAAATGTGCAGCACTTTTGCCTTTGTAGCATTTTATCTCTTTAATTAGGTAAACCTGCTATTGATTACTATTCAAGATATCTAGCCCATAGGTTGTACCATTTTAGAGTTACTATTCCAAGTTGGTTGAATGCATCACTGTGCACATTATTAAAGATAACGCATGAGATAAAATAGCCCATAGATTCAGAGAGGTTTATTAGACAACAATAAAATCTGGCAGGTTTTTTTCCTTCCTTTTTTTTCTCCTGCCCCACAGTCGCATTTCAAAAGAAACTACTGGCTACTTTGTGTTAACGTGTTCTCTTGAATGTGGTGCCGAAATTCCAATTGTGTTTGCTGGTGTTTTGTAGCTGTCTTGTTCTGTGTCAGATTCTGGAGGTTTGAACATGGCTTGTGTGAAGTGCATACAGTGAACAAAGCTTCAGTGATGCTTTGAAGAGATGCCTCCCTCTCTGAGTCATTGAAAGACTTACAACACTAGGATCTCAACATTTTAGCTCATAAAGAAACAAAGTGGCTTTCTTGACACCATCTAATTAAGGGTTAAAGGCCATTTTCTATCTCAGGGCTGTATCAGAGATGATGTGCGTTTACTCTTACAAAGGCATGTAGTAAAACACTAAAGGTCTTTGTATTTAATTGTACAAATAGGATATAAGGGAGTAAGCATGCTAGCAGTGCTAAATTTGTCTTTAAAGTTTATAAGCTCCAATCCTCATTTTTGTAAAACAGCCATGGTATTAGAGTCAGTTATATATAATATATTTATATTGAATGTTTATATTTAGTCAGAATATATTTAAATTGTTGTCTTGAGATTGAAACTGATTCTTACTGATTGAAACTGAAACTGAATACTTATTCATGAGTGGTGGTAGTAAAAATACTAGTCAATAAGTTGTGTTACACTACTTTTTCTATGTAAAATATGAACTTGTAAAACATGAATGCTACAACTGTTCAAAAGTTTGGAGTCAGTAAGAGTTTTTAAATGTTTTTGGAAGAAGTCTCTAATGCTCACCAAGGCTGCATTTACTTGATGAAAAATACAGTAACAACAGTAATAGTGTAATTAAATAATATTACAATTTAAAATGACCTTTTTCTCTTTTATTATTTTTTAAAATGTGATTTATTCCTGTGATTATTCAGCAGCCATTACTCCAGTCTTCAGTCAGATGATCCTTCAGAAAGCATTCTGATTTGCTGATGAAGAAACTTTTTTTTTTTTTGGATTCTTTGATGAATAGAAAGTTCAAAAGAACAATACTTATTTGAAATATAATTTTGTATCAATGTAAAAGTCTGTCCTTTTGATCAATTTAATGCATCCTTGCTGAATATATATATAATTTATTTATTTTTTTTATGTAAAAAGCACATCCATGGCAAAGCTGTATATCATTCCGCTCACCTGGATAAATGAAATGAAACTGCCACAACTATATTTCTTGTATCACTCGGCAGACTCACACTCCTTTGTAAACTGGCGCCATCTTGTCTCTCTGTTATTGGTGCAGTGATTTACAACTCCCAAGGACCTTTACATATCTACGTCATAAAGCATAATATGTTTGTTCCAAACAGAAGGTTGTTCAGGGAAGTTTTCTTCTTTTCATAGTCGGTGAGGTTAAAAAATAAACTGTGCTATAGCAATGGCCACTTCAGATATGACCGTTCCCTCTGTCTGAGCTTTTTGTGTTCAGATTCCTGGCTTAAAGTCACTTTCCCTTTTCTGAATGAGCATGCAGTCAAAACTTGTGCAGGAACCAGTCAGAAAGAATCATTCCACGAGACTGAAGCACATGTCATTTCTGATGGTTGCTGCATGCCTTGCATTCAGTGTGTGGTACAGTATTTGTTGTTGATGAGAGGCATTCTGAGTCTGAGCCCTGGTTTATTTGAGTGATGGATAGCAGCTGACCATCCATTAGTGTTCAATCACTGTGCTTGACTGAGAGTCATTTCCCCTTCATACTGCTCTCTGTTTCTGCTGTTCTCTGGTGTGGCCTCTTGCCACTCGGTTTCCAGGAATAATCTGTATGCTTATTATGCATGAATATGCATTACTTTTCCGCTCTATCCATATTCATCCTCTAAATATTGGTCTTAATAACAGAAGAAGAAACCTGCTCCTGCGTATGAAATTCTGTGTCTATCAGTGTTGTATAAATATGTGTCTGGGTAATGCGGTACTGTTGAGATTAAACTGACACAATCCAGATCTCTGCTAGCGTATAAAGCCCTGCACTCTTGTTAAACTATTGCTATATAAACTGAAGTTTGAAGGCATGGCTTGTATTCAGGAAAAGTCATTATTGCATTTCGACAAGCTTATTTCCCATTTTTTGCAGTTGAGGAGATGCATTTAATAAAATTGAATGGCCCTATCATACGCCAGGCACGACGCAAGTGTTTTTTTTTTACCAATTTTGACCCGACACAGTTATCATTACATGTCCAGCCAGCGCCACGTTGTTTAAATAGCAAATGCATTTGCGGCCATTGGCGTGCGTGGTCTGAAAACGAGGTGTGTTCAGGCGCATTGTTGGCGCGTTGCTATTTTGAGGCAACTGAAATCGCATTTTTTTTTTGTTATTTAAAGAGAGCGCTAGTAATTACGCTTATAGGCAGGTCCACAACACGAATACTTTATTATACACACAGGGACGTGCAGCAGCACACAAACATTTTTAAATATGAAAAATTAAAGGATAAAAATGTAAAAGATTATTATTGTGTACATAAATAATGCCTACATGTCATAATGGATACTCATTGCATGTATCTGAATTAGTTGCATGTTATGCCCCAAAACACATCCATTACTCATTAAGAGACTAGGTACAACCCTTTTAGACCATGCGCCGGGTGCGTCGACCGTTTTCCTGTTGTTAAACTAGCAAAAGTGGATTCGGATGCGTTCTAAGTGCATTTGCACCAAGTGCTTCAGACCTTGTGCTCAGATCGTTAAAATACGGCCCAGAGGTTTGTCATTTTTCAGTGTTTGAGTTAAAATACAAAACAAGTGTAAACACGGTGGCCTTACCCAAACATTATTCTGTTTGTTTGAGCATCCTGACCAGTCCAACATAGACAGCTCATCTTTTTGGCCAACCGTTTTTGGCAGACAGGTGAAGTGTTCTGGAACCCCATTTAAAAATAATTTCTTTGATATTATTGGAATAGAAGTATAACATTTGATTTTGAATATTATATTAATTTGCTTTCATTTAAAAGCAATCAGCTATTTTTTAAAGAATGTTGAACGAGTCCAGCATGGCATATGCTACAGCATACATAATGTTTTAAGGGTCACTTGCTGCTGTACTTACTGTCAAGAGCACATTTTATCTGAATGCAGAGATGACTTAGTTTATGAAGTCTGCTCACTTCAGATAAAATATCTGCCATAGCTTTCCAAGCTCACTTTTTTGAAATGCATACTGCTTATCAGCTTCCAGTTTCATTTCCAGGCAGGGCCGAGGCCCGAAATGTTCAGACAGGTGGGCTTTCATAAAACAGGGTGGGCAAATTGTCTAGAGTATGAAAATGGCATGCCAAATTGTCACAATTAACCAGCACAGTTTCAAGTTCAAAGTTACAAAACAGCAAATAAGAAATAACCTACATGAATGGTAACGAAGAGGTCCACTGGAGGCAAGTTGAAGTGATTAACCCAAGTGCAGTTTATTTACAGCGTGAACAAATACAAGGACTTCACAAGTTACTTGACAGATAACTCACCAATAGTTATAGGTAACAATACTCGACAAGGACAATGGCAAACATGAGTAATGTCTAGTACTAATGACTAGACAAGGGACACCTGTGAATAATGATTAAACAATGAACCAATGACAACATGACAACACATGAGGGCATGGGAATCACATGACAAGACCAGGAAACATGACTAACTAAGAAACCTGACAGTGAACATAACAAGATCATGAAACATGAACAAACCCCAAACACACAGTGACAGATCCCCTCCTCTAAGGGCGACTCCTGACACCCAACAAAACCCAAACTATATTAACAAAAGTCTAGGAGGGCGGGCTTATTCAAAGAAACAGTTATTTATTTATTTATCCTAATATTGTAAACAAGCAGCGATCTATCTCCATTCAGTGTGCGTAGTGGCACTTCTTTCACAATAGAGGCAGGGTGGAGTTATGAGGTTTGAATGACAGTTTGAAGGGTCAATGGAGTTACAAGGTTTAGTCACAAGCTCTTTTTAATACTTTTCATTGGTTAAATATTTCAAAACTAAGAAAACGTAAAGGGTGACCAATTGTAATGATTTATGAAAGAAAAAAAAAGATGAAATTTGGAGACGTTTCTGCAAGACTGGCAATATGTTTAAAATCTTTTAACTATAATTATACACTATAAATGTTTGTGCTTACCTTTGCATGTCCTTCTGCAATATTACTCCGAGAAGACGGGCTTCTAGTTAAACACTGGTATGATCTCATAATCAATTGTCTCTGTTATTGTGTGTTGTGGGAATTGCGCGGTTTCATTGGTTGGTTTCTTGCAGCAGTACATATCCAAATCTAATTTAGGCTTTTAAAGTATTGACTGATTTGCTTCACAATTTTCAAATTCAACTCCACATTCCACAAACTTGTAAATCTTACCATTACACCCTGGGCGGGACTAACAGAATTTTGACAAGCGTGTGAAATGCACCTATAGGGAGAGGGGAAACTACGAAACTGCCTGCAATTGACTATTGAAAACTGTATTTAATAATTCTTTTAACTAAATAAATAAAGTTAAAGTGTAATAAGATGTTCATTATAAATATTATCACTTATTAAATTATTTCATATATGTTTTAGGAAAATTACCATTACGGACCCACCCGTAGCTTCGGCACTGTTTCTAGGAAGAGCATAAAACAGCTACAGAGGAAGTGAGTGTGAGCAAGGGAGCGAGTGAGTGAAAGAACAGATCAAGATAACTTGACTTTAAACTCTTTCCTAATGATGGTAAATGGTATTGAACTCAGTAAGTGAACAGTGAGGTCAGAGGCTCCACAGTTCTCTTGCAGCTGGATTTATTCATGTTTGATTCCTTGGAGCTTAGTCATTTCCAAATAAATAATTTTTCTATGCCTCCATTAGATACTACACAGTTTATAATATTACAACATACAAGTTTTTAATATTAAATAAGGGCTATATGTAAAACTGGTTTGTGAATAATTTTATAAAAATTGCAGTGTGCACTTTAAAATATTAAAGCAAATGTTAATGACATGGTGGTCAAAGGAATCAGATAATGTTGGAAAATGTCATATGTGTTGTTGGATATCATCATATGAACTGTGCGGAGGGCTTTCCAGAATTAGATATTATCATTCAGTATGTCAAATGAAAGTCTGAATTGGAAGAACAACAGTCTGTTTGGAAAGAATTTTCAGCTGTCTGGCTGAAATGTTTTCTTTATTATTTTGTTCCCATTCACTGTTTAGGTTATATGTATAGTGATATTTTATTTAATGAAAAAAAAAAGATCAGTTTTTAATCAGAATTTTTGTTTTCCAAATCAATATCATTTAAAATATCAACTTGAGAAGCTCAGCATATAAACCTCACGATTTGTAAACCACACTTTACAATACTTTTCCATTACACGTTAGTATGGGGAGCATATAGTCACTATTAACTACGACTTTTGCCTCAGTAAACTCCTAATTTACTGCTTATTAATAGTTAGTAAGGTAGTTTTTGTAGCGTTTAAGTTTAGGTATTGGGTATTAAGGGATGTAGAATAAGGTCATGCAGAAAAAGGCATTAATATGTGCTTTATAAGTACTAATAAACAGCCAATATCCTAGTAATATGCATGCTAATAAACAGCTAGTTAATAATGATAATTGAACCCTAAAATAAAGTGTTACCAATAAACTTGAGCTAACGTTAACTAACAATTAACTAATGTTAACAAAAATGAATACATATTAGTTAAATTTAGGCCCTGATTTCATATTAAGATATGGTATTAAGGTGCGTTTTGATCGATTGGATCACAAGTGGACAACGCTAAATGCTGGTTCCAATGCTTGGAAACGCATTTGACCAGATTGCTTTCATAGTGTAAATGCTAATGTGGTCAAATGCGTTCGAACAGCCACAAAAGACTGCCTACTGACTTAATGCGTAAACAATGCGCGCTAGCCAGACTGGATTTAAACGTTGTTGGCTGAAGACCTAAGTTTAGTTTAAAGATGAAAAACGCACAAAGCACAATGTTCTCTCACGATTCCTGATTTCTAACGCGCAATCACAAAGTTCGGCGTGGTCTTGCGGCCATCAGAGCAGAAATAAAAGAGCTGCTACTCTCTTTTTGTTTTTCCGTCCTCTTCAGTGCGTTCATATGTAAATAGTTTATTTCGTCCATTAAATCGAAAGATATGAAATCCATACATTTACTTGCCCATAGAATCTCCCCTCGAAGAAATCAGGACAGAAGTGGTTGAAAGTGGACGAAAGAGACAGATTAAAACATCAGGTGTAAACGTGTATTTGTCTGCCTCGTCTACTTGTGATCGGATAGACCAAAACGCATCTTGTGTAAATGGGGCCTCAGTTAATGCATTAACTGATGTTAACTAATGGAACCTTATTGTAAAGTATTACTGAAAAAATAAACTTAATTCAAGATATATTTTCTAAAACAAGCCTTAAAGGGATAGTTCACCCAAAAATGAAAATTATCCCATAATTTACTCACCCTCAAGCTAGGTGTATATGACATTCTTCTTTCAGATGAATACAATCAGAGTTATATTAAAAAATGTCCTGGCTCTTCCAAGCATTATAACGGCAGCCCAAGATTTAGTATGGGGAGCACATAGTCACTATTAACTATGACTTTTGCCTCAGTAAACTCCTAATTTACTGCTTATTAATAGTTAGTAAGGTAGTTTTTGTAGCGTTTAAGTTTAGGTATTGGGTATTAAGGGATGTAGAATATGGTCATGCAGAAAAAGGCAGAAAATTTGAAGCTGAAAAAAGTGCATCCATCCATTATAAAAGTACCTTGTCACGGCTCCGGGGGGTTAATAAAGGCCTTCTGAAGCGAATCGATGGGTTTGTGTAAGAAAAATATCCATAACTAAAACTTTATAAACTAAAATATCTAGCTTCCAGTGAAGGACCGCCTTCCGTATTCATCTTACAAAAAAAGTCTAATGCCTCACTCAGCTATGTCTGAGGTCATCATCGCGCCAGTTAGTTGTAAGTTGTATATGGATGGCGGTCCACCGGAAGCTAGATATTTTACTTTATAACATGTTAAATATGGATATTTTTCTTACAAAAACCCATCGATTCGTTTCAAATTTTGGGCTGCCATTCATTGCCATTATTATATAGTTATAGTTATTTTATATTATATAGACGATTGTATTCGTCTGAAAGAAGAATGTCATATAAACCTAGGATGGCTTGAGGGCGAGTAAATCATGGGGTAATTTTCATTTTTGGGTGAACTATCCCTTTAATATCTATGCAGTTTTATCTTGCAAATTGTATCATTTTAAGGATGTTTAGATATCTTTACTCAAAAACAAGACAAAATACTGATTAAGTGTTTTGTTTACAGTGTAGCTAAAGTTGTTTAATGTCACCAGCACTGAACAGATCTGTGGACACATTCCCATACTGCTTTCACTGTTCTGTATGTGGGTCCCAGCAAACAGCTGCTCACACCTGGCATTCAAACAATCACAGAACGTGCTCAAGTTCAGGTTTCAGACAGCGAGCCCACCCCACCCCCAAAACACCACCACCTCTCCCGCTGTTACAGCCATATGATTCACCGTAATTGCTCAAACACAGAGTCTGTATTACTTTCAGACTATTTCCTTTTATGACCAGCACATACTCATGGCAAACTTATCTGATTGTTTGGTACAGTCAGCTTTTGGGAATGTGGTTGTTAATTACTATGAATGGTCAAACTCATTATACATCATATCTATTTATATTCATATGGTCTGGTGGATCACATAACTTCAGAGCTTAGTCCCATAATAGAGAGTATGTCTGCTTAGATGAGACTCATAGACAATAGTTTCCATTATAGATTATTATTATTAAATAAATATCTCTTTTTTAGTAGCTCTACTTTATGAACTTACAAGCAGCCTTTAAAGTAACTGTAAAACAAATAAAAAACCTAAAACTGTTGCGTGTATATGTAGAAATATATAGCATTCATTTCTGACAAGCAAGTTACTTTGTGGCGGCATTGAAATTTTTCCTAATAGAACAGGCTACATGTGTGCTGGAAAAGGAGCCCTGCTGGCCAGTTTGTTTAAAGGTAAACCTCTATATGTTTGCATTTGAGATCTGTAGTACAAGCTACAGTTTTAACCCTGGATTTTGACATGAAGGTGCTGCATTTTGAGACAATTCATTGCCAACAAATCTGTGAAATTTTGCAGTTTTTTGCAAGGTTCATTTACCTGTAACATTCTGTGAAAAATATTGTATTAGCATTCGAAAGTTTGGGGTTGTAAGATTTTATTTAACTTTTAGAATTTTTTGATTTTTAAATTTGACAGAAGTCTGCATTCATTTGATCAAAATGCAGTAAAAACAGTAATGTTGTGAAATATAATTGCTATTTAACATAACCAGTTTTCTACTATACTATATTTTAAAGTGTAATTTATTCCTGTGATGGAAAAGCTGAATTTTCAGTATCATTACTCTTCAGTGTCATATGATCCTTCTGAAATCTTTCTAATATGCTGATTTGCTGCTCAAGTAACATTTATTATTATCATCATTGTTGAAAACAGCTGAAAGCGGTATGCAGTACAGTTAAATGCAAATAAATGCATTATTTTATGCCTTTCTATTATAAATGTATCCCTGTTCATCATTTGAACTTCTGCAAAACATTTTAGTGCATGATGAATGAATAATGAATGTATAGACAATTGTCTCAGTCTTTGTTCAACACTCTAACTTTGCATTATTGATAGAAGACAGATGGAAGACAGCTTCCTTCTGTCACTTCCGTTTCTGAACCTGAACACACTAACTGTATACTAAACAACAAACACTTTGAGAACTAATTTTGAGAATTGTTTTAATTATAGGAAAGTCAATTTGAAAGATTTAAGGGTTTAAGAGACAACAGGTTCCATCTGCAAGTCCTTCTTAAAGGGACAGCAAATGCAAATTTAAATTGAACTCATGTTTTACTTTCATCTAAGGAAAATGAGAAGTTTAGCAGAATGTCCGAACTGCTCTCTTCCATTCGAGTGGATGGTGATTGCAGCCTTTTAAGCGCTCAAAAAAGTATCATACGATTCTAAATTGTACTATATTCCAAGTATTCGGAAGCCATAAATATATTTATGTGAACAGTAGTTATTCACTGAAAATAATCCTGCTTTTCAGCCGTGTTTACCATTCACTTTTAATTGTATGGAAAAGAGCAGATCTCCAGAAGACTGGAGTTTAAAATTCATACAGTTTTTAAAAGACATGGGTCAGCAAATGATGAAAATACTATTTCTAAGACAATAACATCACTTCCTGTCCGGATTCAGTCCAAAAATTATGCCTAGTTTAATTTGTTCTCCAGAACATTTGCTTTACTTTTGGGACATGAGATGCATAATGGTTAGAGGAAACAGTATTGTGGTCTGAAGACAGAACTCTTCAATTTGCAAAAGTCTGTTGGGCCCACAGGCCTTACCGCTGGGAACACAGTAGGCCTGAATGCGGCTCTTGTTCTGGAGATCTGGAGACTGCGTCGAGGCCTCAGAGGAACTGCACTCTGCTCAGTTCTGGCCATGTGCCACAGTCTAACTGCTTCTAACATTCTGCATCTCCTGGCTACTTTAACTTAATAAGAACAAATCATGTTGGACTACATCTTTCAGACAGTATAAAAAGAATCTGAATAGTTATGTGCTATGGGAAAAATGAGTTTACAGCTGTTCTGTTTGCTAGACTTGACACAATGAATAGGCCTCAGTTCACAGGTCATTTTAAATGGATCTAAGTTGTATTAATGGATCCCTTTACATCAGTAATGTTTGCAGATGTGGGATGGTATTAAATATTTCATGCCATTTAGATCAGAAACTTTGGGTGGCGTAGTAGGCTGCTGGGCATGATACGTCATTGTAGTTGTACGTCAGTCTTGAGTTTGTTTGGAGTTCATTCAGCATATTTTGTTGGCAAGTAATATTTTAAAATGTATACTTTAGAAGTATAAATATTGTCAGGGCACAGCCGAATGATTTTAAACAGAACCGCAGTGCAGTTTTGGAGAGCATCAGTTTGTCAGCATACAAATCCGAGCCCAAACTATTTTTATGTTTGTAAATCATGTTCTGTTGAATTTGCTGTCTCATGCAACTGAGAATCACTGTGAGCTTAAAGCCAGATTTGAACAGCCTTGGTTTAATGCTCAATATGAAGGCTGCATGGCAGCAGTTAAGTAAACTGGCATTGTGATTGGCCTCATTTTTGTGGTCTACTGAAACTATTTAGCAATTATGTGTTCTTAAAATAGAGCTCTGGATCATCTTATGCAGGAGATCGGGATGGAAATTATGAGTTGTGGATGGCCAGAGGGTGATTGTTCTCTGAATGGAGGTAGTGTCTTTCAATAGCCGTTAAAATGTGAAACACACACAACTGTATATTTAATTACTAATAATCACATGGCAATGCATCTGGAATTAAAGTTCCCTTTCAACACCAAGGGAGCTGTTTTAAGAAATAAAAAAATTAAAAAAAAATTTAAGTGAATAAACTGGAATGATCTATACTTGCACTACTTGATTATACTTGCAATGGATTTACAACTGACTTAAAGGATTAGTTCACTTAATTGAAGCGAATTGAAGCAGAAAGTGTAATGCCTCTCGCAGTTCAAAACGTTTATGCTTATCGATCCGCTTCAGAGGCCTATATTAACCCCCTGGAGCCGTGTGGAGTATGTTTATGATGGATGGATGTGCTTTTTTGAGCTTCAAACTCACGGACCCCATCACTGACATTATAAAGCGTCAGGATATTTATTAATATAACTCAGATTGTGCTCATCAGAAAGAAGAAAGTCATATACACCTAAAATGGCTTGAGGGTGAGTAAATTTCAATTTAAAGTGAATCCTTTAAGAATGCTACTAACAGTAAGATCTCTAATAAGCTTAAAAATCATTTAATTATGCCAAACCATTTCAAACCAGACCCTACATAGGAGAAGTGGTTTGGAAGATGAATGGATAGGTAGATGGCTGGATGAACCTTTTTCTCAAAAAATCCATTCACTGAGCATGTTGCAGTGCATTTTGGGATTTGCTTCTCATCACAAAGGATATGTGCAACAAGCTAAAATGTGATCTCTGAGGATGAAACCTAGGTGGAACAGCCTTTGTGTCTGAAACGCATCTTATGGTGTCTTAAAACTCCTTTATTTTTTTTTGTTGTTTTTTTCTTATGCAATTATGCAATTTCTTTTCTTTGAATACACTTTTTGGGCCGTATTTTTAGTCAAGATTTGATATCTAGCTGCCGATTCAATATGTATTGCAATTTGTTTCGTTATTGTTTTTTTTTAAATACATTTTTACATTTGAAAAAGGAGTTTTATATGTTATATTAGATCATATAACCCACCACCCACCCCTTTTCCTGCCCTTTTTAGGGTTGCAAATGAAGCAAGTAAAATAAATTCCATAATGTCATGAAACACATCTTCTTTTTTCTGTGTGAAGAAGAGAGGTAAAAGCATGTTGTTTGACGTTTGGTGTTTTAAACTCACATTTAAGTCATGGTTATTATATTCACTGAAATAATGCATGCTATGTGTTCAAAGATGTTTCTTAATCTAAGAACCAATGCACATCATTGGTTGAGCCTTATGTTGACCTCTGTCAGATAGCTAAAACAAACAGAGCAATGGTTTAGAGCCACAGTGTTTGCACTCTTCTGGGAAATCCACAGATGAATGGCTTACTTATAGTTGTGTTTCACCTTAAACTGGTGTAGGAGAAAGTGTTTAAACATTTGGAAAATGACACACTTTAGCTTAAATGGCCAGAGCAGGTCTGACATCACCTTAAGACAGAAATTCATTTGAAATCAGTTTTTATTTGATTATATAGAAGTCTTTCAGATAAACATAAGTGAGATGTGGAGATGGCAGTGATTCAAAACAGACAGCTGAGGCTAAGGCTCAAACACCTTCATGATGCTGACATGAAAAGCTCACAAAGTTAAAGAGCTTGGCCATGTGATCTCATTTTAGAAAACAGGCCCATGTCTGTCTCTGAAACAAAGCACTGTCAAAAGTGTTGCTTGATATGCTTAGGTTTGCTGTTATAAAGAGAAATCTTGCTGTTTTCCTGCCATATACTGATAATATCAGTATAATATCAGTATATAGCAGTAAAACGGAAAGATTTCTTAGTCTGATATGGTCACCCAGAGTCACATATTTCAGTCTATGTCCATTAGCCTAAAAGTTGATTGAATTTTGTTTTTTGCTGATATATGCATTTAAAATGTGGTCTTTCTCTTCCAGGAAAATGGACCAAAAATATTAATGACTCATCCTGTACCACACAGATGTTTGTCAAATCAAATTCTCTCTAGAATGAGAATATCCCTCCCCCCAATATCTGCAATTGACTAGCATTGGCACATATTACCTTTTTTTTTTTAAGAGATGAGACCTTTGATATATCCTGAAACTTTCTGTTTCATAGTAAATATACGTCAATACAGGATAGAAAACTGCATTCATCAAGTAATTTATTGGGCTCTTTATAGGCACAGTAGATTGATTTATGAGGCTCCCAACCTTGTAACCTCTGTAATACAGACCCCTCCATGTTCTCAGCTCAGGATTCATGACCTGATAAATAGTTTTGTCATTGTGGATCCTGCATATATACTGATCTGGTGCAGGCGTGCCTAATTTCTGTAGAGTGGTGCCTCCTTTCCCACTTGCAAGTGAAACGGACACTTGTGGGGTTAGTGGCTGATGACAGAGTGTGAATTGTGGAGTGTCTGGCTTGCGGGACAGAGGGTGCTCCATAATAGTCATCTTATCCCAGCCATCATATGGCCAGAGATGCCAGACATTCCTCAGAGACTTCCCTCACTGATTCCCTGCTCCCCCAAATAGAGTCTTGTGTCCCTGGTTCTTCGTTCTGGACCTTTGCCATAAGTGGAAGTTTTCCCTAGCGATACATACCACCACAAATCCCTCTAGATGGTTCTTGACACAACATATAAAATCCTTATCCTCTGGCACCTTCTCACCTTTTTGCTGTAAACCAAAACTAATTAACATGTTTTCTAAAATTCACAGCTGGCTTAGATGGCTCTGCTACTTATTTCAATTCACTGTAATGACTGCAAGTTTTATCTATACATTACTGTTAAAAAGTTAAAAAATAAATTAATACTATTAATACTACTAATATTATACAGCAGCCGTCATTCTGGGTGGGCAAATGTCACTCTGGCCATTGTGTGGTCTCGCCCCATGCTCATGTTACCCCATTTGTTAGATCAGAGCAGTTGAAATGTCTTACAGTCTTTTTGTGGCAGTGCTGTAAATTTGGCTTTACTGATGTAAGTAGCTTAAGGCAATTGTTTTAATTGTTGCTGTAGCTTTAAGAAAGATTTTCTTGTCACCATAATATAATAGGCTGCAAATGTGCTGTGTCAATACAATGTGCACTTTTAAAAATAAAAACATCTTGATCTTCAGTTCAAAGACTACATTCCAGTCTGTTTTTGATTGTGGACTTCCTTCCATCTTCTTGTAGCCACCGGAGACCTCTTACAGTCTTGTAAGGGGATCCATTTGCATCCATGAAGTGAAGCAGGCTGTAAACAGCCACTGGCTCAGGCTTTGAACCCCTTCAGCTATTAGCTAGTGAACAGGGATAGATGTTCCTCAGGGAGCTGATGTTGACAAGGAAAAGCGGATTCTTCTCATCCTTCATTTATGCAACTTAATAATTTATGGGGTTTCCTGAAACACCAATCTCTGCTGATCACAAACATCTAAGAAGCCTTTTACGGCTTGTATGACCGTCTCCTCCTTAGGCAGACACAACAGCTCATAGCCAACAGGAATGTGCTGTTTGAATCAATGAATTGCTTGGGCTTTTCCTTGGAATGAAGGCTCAAATGTAAATGTTAAAAACTTTGAAATGTAATCATTGTCTAATTCAGAGATTGATGTCATGAATCCTCTGATCATCTCCATTTTGAGAGCTTTGTAAAGGTACAAAATACCAATGCATTACTGAGGATGGCTTGGCAAGAGTTCATAGCTATTCTTATAATATTGCATTGCTGCTTTACAGTAGGCCACCAATACTTGACTCTCCAGTCTCCAGTAGTAAATTGTGGTTTCTGTGTTTAAACAAATGTGGGTCTAATAGATCACACTTGGGACATACAAAACTGTTTCTGAAAGCATTTGGCCATTTCTTCAACTATGGACAGTTTTGGCCCTATAGACTTTTAGAAAATAATTCTCTTAAAACACTCTCACTAGTTTATTTAATGAGTCCATTAGCAGGATGTAATTTTTTCCCCCTAAAAGTAATCACAATTCCCATCACAGTGTAATTTCCACCACATCTCAAAAAATGTCCCCTTACGAAAATTAAGTATACTTCAAGTGAATTTTATTAAGTATACTTAAGTAAAGTTCAAATATATTTTTAAGTATACTTTATGTAGTAAGTATTCGTCAATGTACTAGAAGTATACTTGTAAGTGTACTGTTTCAATACTACTAAATTAACACTTTCTAGTGTATAAAAGTATACTTTTAAATGTAACAGTAGTAAACTTTGAGTACACAACTTATGCTGTAAATAAAGTTTTTTGTTTGCCCTGCAACTATACTACAAGTGAACTTACAATATACTAGTTTACTAATTTAATACTTGTACATTTTTAGTTTATGAAAGTACACTTTGAAGTACACTCACTATTAAACTAGTAGTTTACTGATTTATACTTGTAAGTTTTCTTTTAAAGGTGCACTATGTAAAAAAGAAATTCAGTAAAATATTCATAAACCACTAGGCCCTTGTTATATATTGTTCAACTGAGTACTTACATTATCCCAAATGTTTCCAACTATTTGTAAGTCCTGAGACAATTGGTATTTTAACCAATGAACCGGGACGTGTGAGGGAGTCGCCTGTCAATTGCGTGTTCAACACACTTAAATGTATCTAATATGATAAACAGAGCTACGTTACCTCATACTTATGACTGGAAAAGTGGAAATGGTGTGGCGACTATGGCATAATAAAAGTCCCGCTGCTCGCCAGGCATGTGTTGCCTTCATCTTATTAACAATCGCTCCAGCGGCCTTGCTCCGCTGCCTCAACACTCGGTCCTGCTCTGCTTCATACTACAGTAACGTTAATGATCACATCCATGAACATGATTTGTGCTCGAGTCCTATCCTGATTCTTTTCCATCGGCTGTGAGGTGAAGACCACATGTCCCAAGATTTGGCAACTTGGCATCATTAAACTACACCTTTGTTTTGAATAGGCGACCTCAGCGGACGGAAAAGTTGCATAGTGCACCTTTAAATGAACATAACATCATACTTATAGTTTTCTATTTCTATTTTATTTTTGTACATTTTTTAAACAAAAAGCTGAGAAAATCGCCTTTTGGTCAATGTACATCCGGATCAGATTCTGAACAATGATCAAAACATAGATTGAGTAGATAGAGTCCATCAACACCTCCAAAGCCTCCAAATCCTCTTCAATTCATGGGTTCGACATTTCATCCGGCAACATTAGGCAGTTTTGAACTCGGATGCTGTTTATGTTATTTTAAATTTGTTATTATAAAGTTATTTTAAATTTGCGTAAGCAGTCTTCTATCACTTGTTTCTGCTTCTTTTTCAGCTGTGTTTTGATTCTGAGATTCTGTACTAGAAGATGCACAATAGCACCCCCTAGCGTATAACAGTGAAAACATGGATAGCTAGAAAATTCGGTCAATGGCAGGGAAACAGTAGATTTAAAGTAAATTCCTATGTACACTACCAGTATAATAAACTTATTTTTTGTAAGGGTCAGCATTATGTGGTGGAAATGATGGTGATTGAATGTGTATGGTGTCTGTATGACAAATGTACGACATCATAGCTAGCATCTATTCTAAATACACCCAATTAATATTGTCACTTTTTGCAATGAGAAAACTACTAGACTAAAGTCATTAGGTGTTAGCAGGAAAACAGACAAAGACAGGAGAAGGTTCCAAACTACAAAGGTTTAATAATAATTTCCAAACGGCATGCAGGTAGTAGCAAACACATCTAAACATAACGGTGACCGGACAAGGAGTGCAGAAGAAGGAACAACTTAAATAGTAAACACAAATTGTGATAATTAATCAAACAAAGCTAACACATACAAACTAATAATAACGGTAACCAAGGAGACCGATGAGTGGCAGGAATATGAACAAAGAAGAGACGTGACAAATTAAAACAGAGTCCATGAAAGCTAAAACTAAACTGAACAGAATGGTGACAGCTAGACTGGAAAACATAAAAATATTCTGTTCACAAGTGGTTACTTTTGTCTTCACATCACGTCCTATATTTCATCTCAAGCTCTTGGCTGACACTGTTGTCTTCTTGGTATCAAGTGCACTAACTTTTTAACAAATTTTATAGGGGCAAAATTGTTGGTGGGTCTTCTTTTTTTTTTTTTTTTTATTGATGAACTATTTTCACACATTAGATACTGATGATATTACTTCAGATAATCATAGTTTTAAACATGTTATAGGCTATTTATATTTTTAGTATGGATTTTAATACATTAAGATAGAAAGTCTGGATTCTACAAGGGTGCAACAATAAAATCTATACAAAAAAGCATTAAAAAAATGCTTTTTTCCCCCAATAAATAATAAATACTTTAGATAAAAATCAAACCGTGGGACATGGAATATGTAGAAGATTTGTTGTCTTTTTTTGTTCCAAAGCACCTCACTAGGATTCTTTGTTTCAAGAAAGCTGATTCAGATGTGTTTTATAACTCAGAGGAACGGTTCTTTAAGTTTTTTTCCGGACAGACCAGTCCTCTCTGTGATCTTCTGTTTAGATAATTCTGGCCTTCAGAATATGATACTTCCACTTTTTCTGTCATCACAACATTCCATTTCTGGAGATTAAAAGATGTTTAACCTAACAAACATTTCTTTTTTTAATCTATTTTATTTTCTATCCCGCATACTTATGAAGGTAAATGCAGTCCTTTGGCACACTGGGAGGCTTGTGAAGCAGAACCCAACATCATGCCAGTTTCTACTAGTACACCAAAAAAGGAATGGGCTGCTCTCTAGCGTTCCATCATGTCAGGATACCGGCTATCTTTAGAGCTTAGATCTGCTCAACCAATGAGAGATCTCCATCGCATATCCCATTCTTCTCAGGGCAAGTCATCACAATCAATGCAGCATAAATAATGTCCTGCTGCTTGTTCCCATACCCCAGAAATCAGGCAGCTATTTTTGCTTTCCCCAAACGCAGTCAGCATGATCCGTCCGAGACGTGGGAAAAAGGGACGGAGGGGAAGTGGCGGTTCATGGGAGGATGCTTGGGGAAAAGTCCACAGAGATCATTGCTAGTCCATTTGTTATGTTTGTTGAGTTATGTGTGTGTGTGTGTGTGTGAGCTCAGACAGATGCTTTTTGTAAACCAATCAAGACTAACATTTGTAAGTGCACCGTTTACCCTTATAAATCTTGGAGATTGCTGCGGGGGGCGACAGGCTGACGTTCGATGTTGTGGGTCGCTGGTGTGTGTGACACTCTGGGAGTGTGAGACAGAGTTTAACAGCTGCTTTTGTGTGTATTATCTCTCCACTTGAGAGTAATAATAAAACACTCAACGGTTACAGTACGGTATGCTTTTCCAAGGTCACATCACCTCCAGCTTAGTCACTGTAAGATTTTGGGCTTATAAATAGTGATTATGTTCTCATTACTTTAATCTCAACATAAAACTACTTTAAAGATCTTGCGATAACATGAAAAGCTCTGTATTGCATTTGGCTCAGACTGCTCTTCTTAAGGCTTTCCAACAATCTGTCCATGTCATTCAGCGGCCCAGGCTGGAGTACAGGAACTTCACTCTAAACCCATTAAAGCCTTTTAAAAAGAAACTCTGAACCTTAGGTCAAGGCAATGATTAGCTGGGAAGCATAGAAGTGCCTGCCATTTGCGCTTTAATAGGGAGTCCTACTCTTCTTCATAGCACACCTGTCTCTTTACGCTGATGTTTGACTGGCAGCATGCAGAGATCTAGGTATACGCCAACAACCTGACATTGCTGTTCATAATATAAGATTGCTTTTAAGGCTTGTCCTAAAGAAAAGCTCACCTTTGTCAGGTTAACCCGAATGATGGAACTATATGAATTTACAATAACGATGGCTGCGTCCCATTCAGAATAGTACACAGAATTGGAATTTGTGCTAAATATAAAATTATTTAACATTGAAATTGGTATGCTGAAAGATGTTCATAATTTTATTGTGCATGCTTTTTTGGCTTACTATGTTGTGTATAAATGGGAAAGTAATATAATATAAAGTAAAATATAAGGTAATATATTTAGCTAAATAATAAAAATAATTCAATTCATTAAAGCTTAATGTTTTTAAGGAACATTACTGTCATATCATTTCATCCATATTTTTAATTAATAAAAATATATGTTGCACAGAACTTTTATTTTGTTATATTAAACAATTAATAATTTATAATTCACTTATTAAATGTGAAATGTTTATTAATTCATCTACAAAAATACAGATTTTTCATTGTGGTTGCTAATCAGTGTAATATGTTGCATCGGCCTACTTTGAAGTACTGTAATTTTAGTAATGAATGTCTGCAACTTTGGTCCATTACATACAACCTCTCTGGCATGATATGATAGGAGACCTTTTCATAGTGCCAAACACACCTGATATAGTGCTGTTATACTTAGATGTGATAAAGGAGGACATGTCAACTAACCCTTGTATTTGCCTCATGAAGTGATGTAGAAGGAAATATTCTTTATTAAGCAGGCTTGCTGATGGCAGGCACAGTCATTCTCCTGCCTGTTGTCCCATAACACAAGTCATCTCCCTTGGCAGCAGGTTCTCAACTAGCACAAGATAATCTGTTGGGCCAAATAAACAACCCTAATAAAACAACTTGTGCAGCATTAGGTATTAAACAAACATCTGTGTTATTTGTGAAGAAAACGAAATTCATCAGTGGATGTGGTTGCTTATACCGCAGAGCTGCTGTAGGCCGTCGGTGTTTGTTTATGCTGTAATTCTGTGGAACGTCCTATAAATAAAGCATGTGATGATTGATATAGTGGCTCCAGCGCTTCACTATGCAGCTCTAGGAGTTTTTGTATGCTCATGAATAAAAGGAGCACAACATACATCTGAAATCCACAGTTTAAAGACAATTAAAAAACTGGTGCTTTATCCATTAACAATGACCATTCATAGGCTCCTAAGGGTTGCGTTGATCATGACATCTGGAGAATGGGGTCAGACTCCCATTCTGGGGGGATTTTCTGTGTTAAGAACTGAACATTTGGGAAGAAATCAGCCATTTTCTAGGCCTAGTTGTGCTTGGCTGGCCTCAAAGACTGTCAGGGATTTCTATAAGCTCATTATGAGCAGCTCAGACTAGAATATGGCATGTTTCAGTGTATAAATGTGCTTCTCATACATGCTGGACTGTTGAATTGTTCAAAGTTCAAAGATCCCATATAGCACTGGAGTATCGTGTGTCACATTCATAATCAAGAATATTGTATACATTTTTCTGATATTCTTGTTTCATGACCAGATACACTATGCAACTTTAGGCCCTATATCGGTAAAAAAAAACAACTGCATGTATTTTGCAGAAGAGGGACATTGTTTTGTTTGTGCTTTGGCTCTACGTGACTGTGCGGATGAATATGGTTATCCTACTGCTTATAAAACATTCACTATAGGCTTAAGAGATATAACCAGTTTAGATGGAAATGATCTCAAACTGACTAGCTGATTAGCTTTGCACATAGACATGGTACTACCCTGAAAATAAATTTCAGCACAGCACTACAACAACCATAATGAAATGACCCTTCACAATAGATAATGCTCATGAATCAACTCTGCTAGAGAGTTACATATATGGCAATTTATCTGTTTAATAAAATACCTTATTCTCCTGTTGAGTAATAAAACACCATCTCTGAATCACCATCGCCGAAAAGTCAGTGTTGATTCTCGTTTTATTACGAGCTCTGTCGCCTTTTCTTTTTGCCGTTTTTTTTAAACGGGTTTAGAAGTGTTGTCTCATAAATGACAGAAAGAGTTAATTAAGAACAAAAAAGATACATAGTGTGCCTTTAAAAATTAGGGATGTACTGATAATAAAATTCTGGCCAATATCGATAAAGCAACTTTTTTTGTGTGAAAATGTATTAAAAACATTAAAATTTTACATTATTTCTGTGGATTTAGAAAGTGAATTTAGGCAAATTAGCTTTGCAAGATTACTTTTATCAGTGTAATTAAATTATTAGGTTTTTTAAAGATTAACCTTAAGTGAGTATTATGATGGCAAAGGCTGAATTGAAAAATAAAGGAAATGAGAGTGTACAATAATATTGATTGATGTCAATAACTCATAGTAACAAGATATTGTGCATTCCTTTTAAAATAGAGACTTCCTTGTTGTGTATTAGTGCATCTACATATAAATGTACATGTCAGTGACTTCCTGACGGTAGCTGTTCTCTCTGTGTGCATTCAGGATTTAATGGGGTGATTTCCATTGTTTAATTCATTCTTTACTCTGAGACTCTCTTCCAATAGTCACAGGATGAGCTATTTATGTTGTCGAGTTGGGTAAAGGTAAAGAGGCAGAACAGCTGCGTCAAATTGAGCTCATCTGGGACTCACAGCTGACGTGTCTTCCTTGAGTTGTGTCTTCCTGTTCAGTCTTTTGTTTTCATTGTTCGTTTGTTGTACTGTTTATCCAGTACTTGGGCTCTTAAAGGAGAACTTATATTAGTATTGTTCACTATACTAGACTGAGGAAACAACTCATATGTAACGGTTATCTGCACTCCAGTCCAGACTGTGGAGACACCAGACTGTCAACAGTGGCTCATGGGCACATTATAAGGTCTCTCTTCCTTTTTTGGCCATTCTTTTTTTATCTGAGAGCTTTTCCATGCCTAAAAAGAGTGGCATGCTTAATCAGTCAAACTGCTAAGTGCGTCCGAGTCTCTTAACTATAATTGAAGCTTGTTGTGTTCTGTTCTGCATGATTGCTGCCGTGGCATCTTGGCAGACTTTCATTTTTCTGCAAATCTTTTTTTAGCTGTGCAAGATATGGGAGTACACTGTTATTATTCATTTTATCTTTGTAATCTGTAAGGTTGGGAAATGCTAGTCATTATGATGCCCAAATCTGGGTGTTTATGTTTATAGATAGATGATTACAGATTTGCATTATAATGATTCTTAGCTTTTAGAAAGGCAGGTCTTTAAATATTTTTTTTATATACAATACTATTTAAAAGGTTGTGGTCTAAAAGTAGCTTACCAAGGCTACATTTATTTTATGAAAAATATAGTAATAACTGCAATATTGTGAATTTTTTTGTATTTAAAATGACTGTTATTTTATTGTAATATATTTTAAAATGTAATATATACCTGTGACAGCAAAGCTGAATTTTCATCAGCCATTAGCCCAGTCTTCAGTGTCACATGATCCTTCAGAAATCATGCTGATTTGCTGCTCAATAAACATTTAATTATTATTAATGTTGAAAACAATGTTGAAAACTGCTTCATATTTTTGTGGATTTCTTTTGCAGGATTCTTTGATGAATTGAAAGTTCAACAGCATTTATTTGAAATAGATATCTTTTAACTGTATAAATGTTTACTGTCATACTTTATAAATATTACTTAACTCAAACTTTTATGGTAATGCACATACATACATTATTATTGCAGTGTGCAAAACAGCATGCATATTGGTGTGAGGCACTCAAAAGACAGCACAACGTTAGCATGCTAACTAAACCACCACCACTAAAAATATATAAAAACAATTATTTATTTATTTTTTGTAAATGAGAGCATTTGTTTCATCATCACATGAGTCTTCAGAAACTTCAGAAACATGGCAATATAGATACCTTGGCCTCCCCTTTTGTACTCCATGAACAAGGTGAATGTTTGATAGCCACAACAAAGAACTTCGGCCTTGCGTTAATGTCGCTAATGCACAGGAAATGCCTTCGTTGAAAGAAACTAATCAGATTTCTGTAATGTGAAACCATCTTTCATGCTCAATTATCCCCTTGTAGTGCCCACAGGACCACATAGAGGCCAGAAAGGCCATTTACAATATATTTGAAAGGTTATTGAGGAACATTTGCAAAATCAATTGGAAATGCAAGTCTAGATTATACACCTTCACTGTGAAGTGAGTTAGCAAACCATTTTCCTCACAGAACAAACAAACAGCATGCCGGAATGATTAGCAGATTATTTGTTTTGTCTTGTAGTGATCATGTTTTTGAGGATGAATAGTTTCAGCCTCCTCATGATTCAGAGAGCTTTAAGATGCTTTAAGGGAGAGAACAGCTAATTTCTGGCAAACAGTAGGTCACTTATTCTCTAGATAAATCGAGTCTTTCATCCTCCTCAGGCATGACATGTGGGAATGCTACACATTAATCTGGACATGGGTGGGCTCAGTGAATTCCACTCATAATATCTTCTCCCTCAAGTGCTTTGCTCCCACTAGATCGGGCATTTGACATGGAAACATGGGTGGCGCGGTCCAGTCAGAAGTGGTCTTCCCCACGCCCCATTTCCTGTCAAGGAGTCACTACATTCAAATAATACTCTGAAGGGGCTTAATTATTTTGACACCTGTTATTTGCCTCATTATTTTACACCCGTTTAATCAACAAAGATTTGACTTTTCTTGGATTGTACAAATTTTAGGCCTATTGACAAATCTGTGTGTTTTGATGTTTTTTCAGCATGGGCCGCAGTGGATGTGAGCATGGAAGACAGGGTGGATGTATATTTAAAAGGCCAGGCAGAGATCCTTTGTATGTACACTCTGAAGGAACCAGCCACGATGATAGTCTGGTTTACGGTGAGAAACAGACACATTGACATTTTACACTAACTTTTGTTTTACAATTATTAGTTAAATGGTTGAATATGATGAAAAATGCCTGGGTCACATTTCACCCCAAAATCTGAAAATAATACTGGTCCTTGCTGAAGTATATTATTCTTGTTACTGTGACACTCAGTACAATTACTCATGCAATGTATACTTATATTCGGGGCTTGACGTTAACATCCGTCAACGGATTTCAGCAGTGGCGTGTAACGCTTTCACTCCTACTAGCCACTTTGGTGTGTTTTCAATTGAAGTGTTCTACATTTGCAATGTTGTGTTGTCAAAAATATAGATTTTTCGATACATATCGATACTGAAATATCTGAAATACTTCCAATACTCATTTTCCACAGAATAGATACACAATACCAGCAGCGCTTTCTCGCTCTCTCATGATCTCTCCGACAGTAAATTGACACACAAACCCACACACAACCCCTCACTCACTCATTTCATTTGCTCTGGATGAATATTGTTGGTGTAACAAGGCTTGAATTTCAGTGTTGGATTGTGCATAATGCACATGATTTGATTAATTCCTGCAGATTTTGTGCTCACACCAAGTATGTGCAGATAAACCACCTTTCAGTACTAAATTGAGTTCTTTTTCGCTGCTTATTGATCTTAAACAGTCAAATAGATACAAAATAATGTCAAAATGTTGGTCTTGGTGAGTATTCACGTAAACACAGTCAGTTATTTGGACCCACTTTATATTAGGTGGCCTTAACTACAATGTACTAACATTTAAATTAATAATTTGATACAATGCACTTATTGTGTACATACATGTTTTTACATTGTACTTTACCTGCATGTAATTACATCTGTAATGAATTTCTGTAGTTACATTTATAATGACACTGTTGACACTTGCCTTACACCTAACCCTACCCTTAAACTTACCCATACCACCACACCTGTCCCTAACTTTACCCGTATCCCACCTCAACATCAGCAAAAGTACATAATAGTTAAGGCCAGTGGCCACCATAAAGTGGGACCAGTTATGTTTTAAGTGAACGTAAACAGTTGAGAAGAATTGGTATAATGAATCAGTGCATCAGGTCTTAAAGTGACAGCAGCCTAATATACCAGCTGACAAATTATGAGATAATATAAAAAATATGTATATGGCAGTTTTTACCCTTGGTATCGGTGTCAAAATTGTGGCCAGTGAAAATGCTAGTGGCTATTAACTTTGGAAAACCACTAGCCACAGTGGCAGGTGAACCAAAAAATTTAATGTCAAGCCCTGCTTATACTGTTGTTCACAAATTAAAAAAATATTTATAAATTACAATAAATAGAAAAACAATACATGAAGAATATTTCTAAAAAAATAAACTGAGAATGATCTCTTTCGCTGATAATGAGATTTTATATACATAGCAATTTTTCACCCAAGATTCACCCAAATAACCTATTTACAAAATAGAATATACAAACAAATCCATAGACGTACAATACATTTGGAAATCTGAACAACACTATTTTTGACTTTGTACAGAAATTGCCTGGCAAGGACCAAAGCAGGATAAGAATCTACTACTATGATGATCAGACTGAGATCATCGAAGAGGGCAGTGAATATGCCGGGAGGATCAAAGTCAGTCACTTTCATGACCCGCATATTTCTGAAGGAAATGCCATTCTGACCATTGACAAGGTGGAACTGACTGACCAGAGGGAGTTCATCTGCATGGTGCATAATGCATTGAATGACATTGGTGAAGGACGCACTCGTCTCCAAGTATTCAGTAAGACAAAATGGGCTTGTCCTACCTGATTTAGAAGAAGGATCACCATATGCTGCTTGACCTATTTTAACCTTCATCCTAACACTAAACCGCTCTGTCTTTTAGACGCGCCATCTCTGCCTGTGATTGAACGTACACACACAGGGATTTCTGTTATGGAGGAGGAGCCATCAAAGGTAGAGCTCAACAAAACCATCTGTTTACTTTATGGAGATTTTCATGAACTTTGCATAATCATGGTATTTTTACTCAGGTTGCAAATTGTAAAGTGAACGACGGGTATCCTAGACCCAACATCACATGGTACAAGGACAGATTCCCTCTCCAACACTCAGATGGTGGTAAATACAGGGCCATTCAGTCAACATTCTACAAAACAAAATGTAATTTTATTTGGCAATGACAAAAACTATATGCATCCCCTTTAGAGGTAGAGATCAAGGAGTCAGTGACAATCAAAACCAATGGCCTGTATGCAGTTGAGAGTCAACTTTTCATTAAGGTCATGAGGGCAGATGAAAATGCCGTTGTCTACTGTGAGGTTCAATACTTTGTCCCTGGTGCATCGAAAATGTCAGAGTCCAATCCAATCAACATCACAGTTTACTGTAAGTCCTTACAGCATGTATTTACTTTAAAGAGCTAGTTCTCCCAAAAAAATTAAAATAGTTATCATTTACTCATTCTCATGTCATTCCAAACCTGTATGACTTTCTCCTGTGGATTGACAGCAGCATTTTTTATTTTTGTGTGGGAAGTGCTCTGTGCTGCCATCTATTGGATCTACCAAGCACATTGTCTATTGCACAATGTCTTACTATTTCATTTCATCTTTTCAGACCCTACAACAGAGGTAAAACTGTCCATAAATCCACCCAATAAGCTTATAAAAGAAGGCGACACAGTGGAGATCCACTGTGAGGGAAATGGAAAACCTCAGCCCCTTTATACTTTCACACATAAAGAGGTAATATATAATCAAGCTGTAATCATTTACATTCTTTATATCCTAACTAGCCTAACAGAATAAATGTTTACAAACCACATAACTTATATGATCTTATAGCTGTATATTGCTGTCATCCCAGCTAACAGGGAAAATTCTCAGAACCTCGGCGAACATCCTAGCAAGGCTCTCTCAGAGTTATGAACAAACATTCTTCCAATGACGTTTTTTAAATGTTACTACTTGTTAAAAAATGGAAGTTTTAAATGTTCAGAGAACATTCAGAAATTATGTTTTTATGACGTAATGGGAATGTTGGCAAAACATAGTTTTGTTAGCTGGGATATGGACATTACTGACAAAGGTTGCATCCGAAATCGCATACTCTGTCTTGAGAAGGTACATATTTTAAATAAGTAGTAACTTCACAACCATTAAAAAGTATGTTCTATATAGTATGAGTGTGTGTGTAGTATGAATGTAATCTGGACGTTCTACATTCAACATGCTGTCTTTATCATGTGACCTGTCAGTTACGTCGCTTCACTGCCATTCATAAATCCTCTTCCCGTGGCGTCATGGGATAGATAGTAAAGTGTCCATCGAATGCACACTTCAGAATCTCGCTGGAATCTGGGTACTTTTTGCTTACTCTTTTATGAGTACTGTGAATTCGGACATACTTCTTTTGTCATATACCCTTTTTTGCCTACCGTTTAGTAGGGAAGTATGCGATCTCTGATGCAGCCAATGTCTGGCTGATAACAGAATACTTCCTGATTGTAATGTTGAATCATGAATTTTTTGTGAAGCTGCTTTGAAACAATATGTATTGTGAAAAGCTCCATACAATTTACTTTTCTGAAATCTCTATACCACGTAAAAATATTCAGTGGATCACCTGTAGTTCTGGAGTACATTTACAGTTTTAATTATTCTCACTTGTCCATTACAGGAAGTGTTGATTGCAGAGAATGAAATACTGTTTCTTGAAAACGTCATGCGATCAGACAGCGGGACGTATAAGTGCCAGTCACTTGACTTAGAAACAGGCAACGAGGCTGAGGACTCCATCAATATCACAGTACATTGTAAGAGCACGTTCCTCCGTTCCTGTGCTAAGGCAGATGTTGGTGAAATGATTTTTATCTCCATGATGAGCAGCACTATTTTTTTCTTTCTTAGATCTAGATCCTATTGTGGTGACACCAGAGGAGACCATTCTGGACCAGGGGGATAATCTCACCCTAACCTGCAATGCCTTGTCTTCTTTACCCATATACACAGCATGGTATAAGGTACAACAATAAGATGGACACCAAAACAATGATGACACCACGCTGACCTAGTAGTAGTTGATGTAATCACCTTTAGGATGTTGGAAATACACTACTGTAAGATTTTCTTTTATTTTTTTTTTTTTAAAGAAAGAAGTCTCTAATACGCTATTGTGAAATACTATTACAATTAAAAAAAAAAATTCTGTTGTAATATTTTATCTATTATCTAATATGCTGAGTTGCTGCTCAAGAAACATTTATTTTATCTTGTATTATTATTTTATATAATGTTAAAAACAGTTTATGTTAATGTAATGTTAAGAAAACGTGATACATATTTTTTCATGATTCTTTGATGAAAGCATTTATTTAAAATAGAATTGTTTTGTAACAATGTAAAAGTCTTAACTGTTACTTTTGATCAATTTAATGCATCTTTGAATAAAAGTATTAATTAAAAAATAAAAATAAAAATAAAAATCATACTGACCCCAAACTTCAACAAATCAAGCGTTTTAAAACCCAGACTTTAAATAATTAGACTCAAATATAAAACAAGACCATGTTTATGTGTTCTCCTCTCCAAAGATCTCAAGACCAAGACACAGGATAAAAACTACAGCATATAAATAATATCCAGCATGAATACAATAAACCTTCTTGATAAACAGTGCTCTTGAAATGCTCAAGTTTGTAAACGGATCTGTTTGATGGTGTATTTCTATGCAGGATGGTATGCGGCTGGTAGAGACGGGGCATGTTTTGGAGTTACACAATGCCTCTTATGACACCTCTGGGACATATATTTGTGACGTGACGGTTTCCCTGCTTGAGCTACGAAAACAGAAGTCTGTGCAAATCGGTGTGCAAGGTGGGCTAATACAGCAGTTAGTGTGTGGTGCAGGTTTTGCTTATTTTGGGAGGACCAAATGCACTTACAAGGATAGTAAAACCTGAAATCTTTGGATTAATAAACATACTAAGTAATGTCTTAATGAAAGTTTACAAATTCAGGAAGATTTCTTTCAGGGTTTGGGACAGAACATTTCATTAGCTCAGTATAAAAACATCATCAATGTTACAGAAAAACAAACAAAAACAAAAAAGTGTGCTTTCATGACTAATAACGTCTAAACCTGCTTTAGGAAAGCCTGAGATCATAAAGGAGATAGCAGTGCGTCCCATGAATAAGGCTGACCGCACTGTTAACCTGACCTGCTATGCACAAGGCTACCCAATCCCCAATATCACCTGGACCCTCTCTGACCGACGGGTATCCTTACATCACGCTGATTCTGACCAGTCAGGGACAATCCCAAACATTGTTTGCTTGTAACTAATCAGAATTCAAGGGTAGTTTTATTATAAGCTTCACTGTAATTTTATTGCGCAGTTGGGAGTTACAATATGCTTAAATTAGTTTTCTAGACTCATTTAAATGGACATTACCTTGACAATACATATATATATAGACTGGTCGGCCTGTCCCTGTGCTGAATGAGGAAAGCCAGGAAATAAACACTGGTGTTATCAGCGTGATCTCTGTGAAAGCCACGTCTGAACTCACAGCCAACTGCAGAGCCGACAATGAGTTTGGGACAGGTGCTGCTTCTCGCAGCATTGAAGCATGTGAGTTTTTGTTTTCAGACTATTTGATTTCCTCTACTTAAAATGTATATTTTGTTTATGAATACTGTTACTTACCACATTTGAAAAAATAGATTTATCTTTGTCACACATTAACTTTAGTTTCGCTATCATGGACAAACAATTAATATTCTTTTACAGAATTGAAAGGTTAAAAATATATTTTTCTATACAATAAGGGTCTATACATTTTTTTTTTTTTACATTTAAGGGAGTATCTTATGCTCACTAAGGCTGCATTTATTTGATCAAAAATGAGAAATAAAATATAATAAATAAAATAACTGTTTTCTATTTTAATATACATATTTTAAAATGTAATTTATTGCTGTGATGTTAATGCAGAATTTTCAGCATTGAATACTATTACAATTTAAAATATATATATTTTTCTATTTGAATACATTTTAAAATACACGGCACATACATGATCCATCAGAAATCATTCTGCTCAGGAAACACTTAATCTTATTATCAATGTGGAAAACAGTTGTTCTGCTTCATATGTTTGTGGAAACCATGATACATTTTCCCCATGATTCTTTGATGAATAGACCGTTCAAAAGATATTTATTTGATATAGAAATCTTTTGTAACATTATGTCTTTACTGTGACTTTTGAACAATTTAATGTGTCCTCGCTGAATAAAATGATAAATTTCTTTAAAAAATGTTTACTGACCTCAAACTTTTGAATAGTAGTGTATGTAGAAATTAACATTAACAATTAGCATTGTTCATTGTTAGTTCATGTTAGCTTTTGCATTAACTATACAACCTTAATTATGAAGTGTTTTACTCTTGATCATTATATTTTAATGTGATTTTAATTTTAATATGCTATGTTCACTGTTAGTTCATATTTCTTTTAATGTTGATAATGTATTAGTATATAAAATATAAATAGTATATAAAATGTATGTATTCATAATGAACATAAATCAAGACTAATAAATATGTAAAAGTACTGTACATTTTAGGTTAAAAGTTATGTTAACAAATCCAACCTTATTCATACCATCTTTCTTTTGTAGTTGCACATGTGACGACAACACAGCCCACCAGCACCAAAGGTATGTTTCTGAAGCTTTCACTCAAAAATACTTGAGAGACTTGTATATTGCTACTTCCATGAATGCAGAGAATGACTGTTTTTCCAGCAAATCACCACATTTAGACTGATACAGAACACACACACTTGAGAATTGATAACAAAAAGCAGTATCTGTGCTTTATAAACAGTCATCTGAGAGGGCAGCTAATGTGGCGGCTGACGTGGCATTGCGTATTTGTTCCGGAGGTGCAGTCAAGAGCAGTGTGTGTTTGAACACAGAGCAGTTTTGCTGTAACAGAAGAAGGCGGTTGATGGTGAAAATGCTCTCATGTGGTCTCTGGACTCTCATTAGGACAAAAGGCAGGCTTCACATCAGGCCTGGCTGACTGTCTGTGACCTCATGGGACCAGAGCGTTTGGCATTAGGGCAAATGAGGCGAAGCAGCCACTCTCACTTTGGGATATCAGCTGACATTTGTGTTCCTTATTATGGCGGTTCTCAGAGCCCTTATCTACTGTTTATGCCTGTAGACATTTAGTCAGAGCAAAATGTGCCTGTGCCAGTGTTAGTAGATGCTTCCAGCATCATGTTATAACCACATGCAATACAACAAATTAATAGCAATAATGCGTCTGTCAAAATATACAAACCCGATTCCAAAAAAGTTGGGACACTGTACAAATTGTGAATAAAAACAGAATGCAATGATGTGGAAGTTTCAAATTTCAATATTTTATTCAGAATACAACATAGATGACATATCAAATGTTTAAACTGAGAAAATGTATAATTTTAAGGGAAAAATAAGTTGATTTTAAATTTCATGGCATCAACACATCTCAAAAAAGTTGGGATAAGGCCATGTTTCCCACTGTGTGACATCCCTCTTCTTTTTATAACAGTCTGCAAACGTCTGGGGACTGAGGAGACAAGTTGCTCAAGTTTAGGAATAGGAATGTTGTCCCATTCTTGTCTAATACAGGCTTCTAGTTGCTCAACTGTCTTAGGTCTTCTTTGTCGCATCTTCCTCTTTATGATGAGCCAAATGTTTTCTATGGGTGAAAGATCTGGACTGCAGGCTGACCATTTCAGTACCCGGATCCTTCTTCTACGCAGCCATGATGTTGTAATTGATGCAGTATGTGGTCTGGCATTGTCATGTTGGAAAATGCAAGGTCTTCCCTGAAAGAGATGACGTCTGGATGGGAGCATATGTTGTTCTAGAACTTGGATATACCTTTCAGCATTGATGGTGCCTTTGCAGATGTGTAAGCTGCCCATGCCACACGCACTCATGCAACCCCATACCATCAGAGATGCAGGCTTCTGAACTGAGCGCTGAGAACAACTTGGGTTGTCCTTGTCTTCTTTAGTCCGGATGACATGGTGTCCCAGTTTTCCAAAAAGAACTTCAAATTTTGATTGGTCTGACCACAGAACAGTTTTCCACTTTGTCACAGTCCATTTTAAATGAGCCTTGGCCCAGAGAAAACACCTGCGCTTCTGGATCATGTTTAGATATGGCTTCTTTTTTGACCGATAGAGTTTTAGCCAGCAACGGTGAATGGCACGGTGGATTGTGTTCACCGACAATGTTTTCTGGAAGTATTCCTGAGCCCATGTTGTGATTTCCATTACAGTAGCATTCCTGTATGTGATGCAGTGCCGTCTAAGGGCCCGAAGATCACGGGCATCCAGTATGGCTTTCCGGCCTTGACCCTTACGCACAGAGATTGTTCCAGATTCTCTGAATCTTTGGATGATATTATGCACTGTAGACGATGATAACTTCAAACTCTTTGCAATTTTTCTCTGAGAAACTCCTTTCTGATATTGCTCCACTATTTTTGGCCGCAGCATTGGGGGAATTGGTGATCCTCTGCCCATCTTGACTTCTGAGAGACACTGCCACACTAAGAGGCTCTTTTTATACCCAATCATGTTGCCAGTTGACCTAATAAGTTGCAGATTGGTCCTCCAGCTGTTCCTTATATGTACATTTAACTTTTCCGGCCTCTTATTGCTACCTGTCCCAACTTTTTTGGAATGTGTAGCTCTCATGAAATCCAAAATGAGCCAATATTTGGCATGACATTTCAAAATGACATTTGATATGTTATCTATATTCTATTGTGAATAAAATATAAGTTTATGAGATTTGTAAATTATTGCATTCCTTTTTTATTCACAATTTGTACAGTGTCCCAACGAATCGGGTTTGTAGAAGTAGCTGTATATTTTCATGTATGTGGACCAATATTAAATAATTGACTAATAATTTATATTACATATACCATAGTATTATAGAATATTAGACTTTTATTTTGAAATAGTAATAAATCCTAAAGAAATTAAATTAAGTATTTGGAAAATTAGATATATTTTTAATGTCTATGTTATATATTTGTAATTGTGTGTGTATATATTATATATATATATATATAAATGAAAATACACACACACGCTTTAGTACAACATTGTTAAATACATTATTTTTAATATTATATTATTTTATAATAATTTATTAACATTATACCAATAACTTCATCCAAGGGTCCAGGACAGCAGTCCCCATGGTCTAATTATAGAAAAACTGATGTATTAATATAGTACTTTGTGCCTGTGTGGTAACTCAATTCCTTTGCGTCTCAGCAACAGGATTTACTGTTACATCGAAACAGCAGGAGAAAGGTTTGTACTGCAGCTTTGTCATGTGTCCAGGCACGAGGCCAACACCAGCCTAACCGCTCACCACCAGCCTTGCTCACACAAACTTTGTAAAAGCAATCATTGTTTATGCTAATCTTCACTTTAAACAAACTGCTCTAAATAATCTGCAATGACCATCGATGTGTTTTATGTAGGATAAAATGGTGACACCGGTTGCCATTCTAGAATGAATGAGTCCAGAATGCTTTGCTCGTATTATCGCTCATACAACAAAACACATCACTGCTTTTTTTTTTTTCAGCACATTCAGAGCACTTTACTGACAACCTTTTAGTTTTAAGACTTTGTATATTTCAGATAGACGTGTTGGAAATGTTCACCCAAAGTACGTCTTTCAGGTGTGAGCTTTCCCGCTTATCTGTCAAGGTACTAACTTCAGCCTGCATTCCCCTGTAACCCCACCAGGTGGCAGTGGAGTAGCCATAGCGGTCATCATCATCTTCCTGCTCCTCATAGCCATACTGGGCAGTGTGCTGTACTTCCTCTACAAGAAAGGAAAGCTGCCCTGTGGACGCTCGGGAAAGCAGGATTTGTATGTGCTTTTCTTTATGGAAAAGAAATGTTTTACTTACCGTCCCATATTGGGCTGAACATATGTACAACTGAACGAAAGCATTATTAGATCAAGGTTTAAAATAATGACTAGCTGTGTTACAAGTGTGATCAGTTTGGATTTTTGTACTAAGAGTTTTGAAATTTTGAATTTGTAGGTTCATTTGATGGTTTGATGCTGCAGAAATTACACACTGTACCTTTAAAATCAGTGTTGTTATTAATTAAAACTATTATACTCTTATAAAACTATTATATTATTTCTTAAGCTGAAGTAAAATATAAATATGTGATAAAAAAATGTTTACTTTAAAAACATAAACTTTTAAAGCAAAATAGTCTAAAAGTAGCCTTAATGCCCTAGTATCCAATGTTTTGTCCACATTAAATGTATGTCTGGAGAGATGTACATTTAAGTATTTGCCAATATACCATCATGACAGAAAACATTAATGCCTAATCTGTTGCTGTTCTTTCCTCAGCACGAAGGAAAAGGCCAGCAAGGATGATATTGTGATGGAGATGAAGAGCGGTAAATCTGAAGAGGCAGTGCTTCTACAGGGAGTCAATGGAGACAAAAAGTCACCTACTGAATAGGCCATTACTTCTGAACAAAGATTCACATTACTAGCTCTTTTACAGCCCACTGAACTCAAATCCAATCTTAAACAAGACCCAAGCTTTGCAAGGCTGACATGAAAACCTGATGATATTTCCATTCAATTAGAGTCAAAGACTGAAAACTAAACGGACATGCAGCGCGCCGTCTCAGGGTCAATCCCAACATGAGTGCTCAAAGACCTATGTCCACGTTTTCCCCTCTTTTTTGTATTTGTCCTGCTATAATGCAAATCAGTATGCAGCAAGACGATCCAAAAAGCACCAAGTTCATCATGAATGACCCCACTCCAGTATTTACAAAGTGTACATATGAAATACTGTGTATATATATAGCTATTTAAAATGCCTGAGACAACATTTGAAAGTTTTTGCTTGAATATCTTTTTGATAACGCAAGTCCCATTGTTGAGGGGCATTTGACAAGTGACTTTATTTTATTTTTTTTACTATGTGCTGTCAGTGTGTTTTGAACTTGCTCTCACCTCTGCCACATCATAGTCCATGCACTGAACCACTAAGAGCTGTCTTCACTACTGTAAATGTTGGCTCAGCGCTGAAAATGCCCAATGATAAAGCTTGAGGGCAATTTCTGGACAAACACATTTGTCAGGGTAAGTCTTTGACATGTTTGACCTTTTTTTCCCAAATATGTAAGCAAAATGTTGGGTTCATGTCATGCCTCTTTGTTTTTATTTTTATTAGCTATATCAAATTAAGTTCCTTATGTTCACTGTGAGAGCTGAGTAAGTTACATTAATGCCAAAGTTTGAGCTAAAAATGTCTCAGTCCTGAGAGAAATGGAAGTTTCCTGTAGAGGTCAGCTGTATTTTGTCTTTTTTTTTTTTTTTTTTTTTTTTAACTGCAGTGACCTGCAGTCCTCATCTTGCACTGAATGTAAATAATAAAAGAATTACATGACCAACTTTCAAAATTTTTAAATTTTAGAGGGAATATTAAAAGCATGTGGAAATCTTCACTCATTAAACCCATGGAGGGACAGTAGACAATTTTTATTTTTATACTTTTTTTTTTTGGTCTAAAAACTATTAGATTTTTTTTTTCTGATTTATATATTGAAGGTTTTGAAGTTGTACCAAGGCAGGTATCTTAATCTATGCAGTATGTAGCCTGTACTGTAACCAAAGCAGACCCACAGGGTCTGTACAACAGTCCTTATGGGTTTCATTTCCTCTGGTATGTTGCACCGTTTTTGTTTGTCAGTGGTGTTTTTGTTAATGCTTGTTTTGGAATTGTCCTTACATTTCTATTAAAATGGCTGGTTTACTCAAGCCTCAATTTTGTCACCGTTTGGCCTATTTATTTTTGTTCATCAAAAACAGCTGTTACAATACCAGATATGGTTTTTTACGTTAAAGGGTTATTTAACCCAAAAATAAAAATCCTGTCATTAATTACTCACAAGACCTCATAAGACGACCTTCGTTCATCTTCGGAACACAAATTAAGATTTTATTTATTTTTTATTTTTTAATGAAATCCGAGTGGTCTCTGAATTTCTCGGATTTCATCATATCTTCTCCGAAGACAAACGAAGGTCTTACGGTTTTGGAACAACACGAGGGTGAGTATTAAGGACAGAATTTTCATTTTTCGGGTGAACGAACCCCCTAAATATTTACAGCCCAACGTATCCATGGTATAACAATATACACAGAACCCTTTTTACTGTCTATAACGTTACACAGAACGCGCTTTTGCGTTCAAACGATTTTTCCTGCAAAAGCGTTTGAACTCTGTGCATGACAACACAAGCATATATTTAAATGTTTCTATAAGGATATGCCAGACATAGAACCGGCCAGGTTTGGGTTTTTGACCTTTCCATTCCATCCATTAATGCTGAAGTTTAAGCAGTTGTTTCCCCACAAAAGGACCATCATGGAGGATGAAGTCATTAACGAAAAATTCTTAAAGTGATACAGACCAACCATATGGATAGTGAAACTGGGGACACTGGAAAAAAATTATCAATCAAAACAATATTCCCAAAACAATAAACCTTCTGGTCAGAGGAAGGAGGAAAAAAAAAAAAAAAAAAAATTAAATGCCTGCAATACTTTTTAAATAAACTGCCAGTTATTCACGGCAAAAAGTTAGTAACAAACCTAAGTGGTGAAATTATTTTATCCGCCCCTATAACGTTATATTAACTCAGTTGTGACAAAGAATATAATTTTCATCTTTTAAAATCGAAAAAATAATGGGGTTCATGAATATGTACTGCAAAGTAGAGAGAGATATGCGGCATCTCTCACTTACTGAAACAAATTTACTGTAGAAACACACACGAGAACATGATATTTGTTCTATTGTTTTAATTAACAGTATAGCGCTGTGCATACTTCCAAAGTGATATGAGAATTAGCACAAAAAGAAAGAAACCCTGAAATACTCAGGCAAGTTATGGCAAAATGAGGAGAGAGCTCCCTCTTGTGGTCTGATTCAATACATATTCACTATGATGTCACTGATCAAGCCAAAGAAGCGACAATGGAAATGTTTTCCAAAAATTCATGAGGGATATCATTCACTCTTTACACTTTAACAAGGCCTTTTTCTGGGTAGCAGAACAAAATTACAGACATATCTAAACATATGGCACTGCTCACAGTAATATTCACATCAGTAAACAAAAATAAAATTCTGACATGTACAGGAATGCAAAATGAAATAAAAACATTGCCATTTCCACGTATTCTATGTATAAGTAACTTTACACGCTTGCTTTTAAAGTGACAGTATCATAGCACAAATTGGTACACTGTGCCAAATATTGTACACACAAACTCACGCACATCCATCAATATCAAGAAATAGTAGTACAGTAAAATGAAATGATAAAAAAAAAAAAAAAAAAAAAAAATCACCTTCTCATCTTTAGACTTCATATGGTGCAGTAAAAAAATTCAGTATTAAACCATCATATGCTTCAAGGCAACAGAAACTACAAACCGAGAGTTATCAGCCTACAACGTAAAATAAACAGCTCGCCTGACCGTAAGCTCTCAAGGTTATGTGTGTACCTACAAGATTGAGACGTGGAAGTACCTGCAATCCCAGTGCAACACTCAAGAACACTAGGGGCTAGTGGGGAATAAACTGGGCCAGTTTTGATGTCGGTGACATCAATCATGAGTTCTCAAGTGCCACATGAGTGACTAGCTCACTTTAACGGATTACTAGTGCATTCAAATGTGCTGGTGCAATAACTTGAAAAACGAAAGGGATGATTCACCCATAAATGAAAATTGCATTCTTTACTAGACCTCATGTCATTCCAAACCTGTATGACTTTCTTCTGTGGAACATAAGAAATTGTGAAGAATGTCTCAGTTTTTTTTTTTTTTTTTTTTGTCCATACAGAATTTTATTGTATGGATAAAAAAACATGAGGTTGAGTAAATGATACGGTGTCATTGAGAGTGACTTTAAAGTAGTCTAGAATTGTTCTGACCCTGATTACGAGACAGACTTGCACTGGTTTAAAGTACGGAGTCATTAATGTAGATTCTGTTGAAATTTACTATATTCCTGAGTACAAAAGGGGAGATTGGGAAGAACCTTCTCCCTAACAGCAGGCGGACTATGGGCACTGCGATCATGGCTTGAACAGGGCTTCCACTGAAAGATCTATCCGATCGCTGACAGGGTAAACACCAAAGCCTTGTAGGACAAGGAAAGAACATAAATAAGGCCTTCTGCGATGAGCCCCGTGACACATTTCACCATTCCGATAAACGAAAATGCATGTATTTCAAGCAAAATGCAACGTACCTGGATGAAAACAGACATCCCATGTGTGCACAAACACACACACAAACACAACACACACACACACACACACAAAGCAGGGCTCACACCTGCACAAGTTGCTTCTGATTTCAAGTATGCTACATTACCAAATTACACAGAACCGATACTGTCACTTTAAAATGGATTAAACACAGTATATTCACAAATGTACATTTAAGGCTTAATTGTTTAGCACTAACAATAATAGCAGCAGTAAAGCACTTCTGTATTAATAACAATAAATCAAAAAATAACAATAACATTAATAACAATATATTAAGGTGATCATATGAAATGGTTTCTAAGATGAAGAACTTCATACACAAGTCCGAACCTCCCCAAGAGTGATTTTAGTCCCCACCGAATACAGAAACTTGGCCAGGCCTTGGACCTTTATAAGCAAATACTTCTTTTTTTTAATTTTTTTATTACTAAGCAGTTTCACTTTGTGTCCAACCTGTCGCCCTTTAATCTGTTAGAGAACACTATCTTTAGTAAACACACTACTTCACAAAAGTCTGTCGGAGACCACCATATTAAATGACACATTCAGATTAGAGCAAACAGGTCACATGTCCCCTGACATCCGATGCGTGTACCCTTCATCAGCATGTTCCTACTGGGAATCTGAAGGACTGGCTGTCCTTAAACATCTGGGAAGTAAAATTCCTGGTACAGTACAGTTACAGTAATGCTACACAGCTGTATCAAGGCTGACGGAGAGCCCATTTCCGATGCCAGCCGCCACCACTCATTTTTAAAAAAAATGTTCACACAGTACCCTGGAGGTCAAGGTCAGGCGGAGAATGGGTTGCTTTGGGCTGACTGGTATCTCTGAAACGGGCGGCTGCGCTGTGGGGACCGACATGTACGGCATGCTACTAGACAGACGGAAAATGAAAATTACACACTCAAAAACAAAACGTACCGAAGCAACAAGTAAAGGCCATTTTTTCACACCAGAAAATGCTCGGCTGCAGTCCACCGTTTAACTGAACTCCCTTTAGCTATCCGAACTCTAAGGCCTAATACTTCACACACCCTGATCTCTGCAGCTGACCCTCTCCAACATACATGTGTATATATTAACTATACTCAATATTCTGATTTATATATTAAATCATATATAAACACATACATGTTTTTGTCTTTTTGTTTTTGTCCTTGTTAAGCCTCAGGGGACATGCGCTGCCTTCAGGCTGAAGCAGCGTTCGCAAAGAACCCCTCGCTCTTTCCGCACGCACAAAGGAGGACAGATAATCCGAGAAGTGTTACGGAGAAAGTGGCTCTCGTCGTCACTAGAGCTAGAGCACAAGTATGCGCTCCTCTCTTCTGGAGTCCGAGATGAATGCGAGATGAGTGTTGCTGGGCCGAGACTGGGTGCTCAGAGAAGTTTCGCTATGTTAAGATATGTGCAGTAGAAGGGATGGACACAAACTCCCTCAGGATGTTCTTGGCCATCTCGATATTGTTCTGTGCAATCATAAGGGCTTTTTGGATGTCCTGATGGGAGTAGCCCTGGCTCAAGAGGTGCTCAATCTCACTGCTGAACTGCTGGCTGGGCCCTGGACTCGCTCCAGGGGGAACCGGGCTGGGTCTGCGATCTGAGTTGATGCGACGGGGGAGAGGCTTAGGAGGCCGCTCAGGGGCTTCAGAGGGGTCCATGACTGCTGAAGACAATTTACAATAAAAATTGTGTCTATATTTACACAGTAAAAAAAAAAAAGGTCACACTGCAGTTGCTGTTCTAAAATAAGCAAACCATGACACTCATGGGGTTGAAATATGATCTAAAATAAATATAGGTGTAAAACAGAAATTATACAGTGCTATATTTACTCTGAAAATACATTTAAACATTTTAATACAATACAAATTAAAAGATTGGACACACTTGACTGACTGATGACTTTCCTCGTGATCTAAAAAACTTTATGCTTAATCCATGAATCGGTTTTATAGACAAAAACAAATAACGCCTACATATGAAAAAAAAAGGAAATGGATGAGTTGGATCAAATAAAAAAATAAGAGGAAATTCTAAATGTTGCCTTGGCAACTAAAAGAAGAAGTACTAAAAAATAAATTAAAAAAATAAATTATATAATATACATATACATATATATATACACATATATATACACACAGCCCATAGTTTAGTGTGTTTTTTAAGCCATTTGGAAGTGCCACAGGAAGTGTCCTTATAAACCACATATATCCAAGAAAACACAAACACACACACACACACTTTATGACTTACTTGCTGTTGCGCCAAGCTCGCTGTCAATGGAAAGGCGGCTGAAGGCTGAGGATGTGGGGTTAACATCTGAAAGTGTGCGTCGAGCTAGATTGGCAGGTAGATGAGGCTTGGGGTAGTCATAGCTGTTCTCCTCCTCCTCCTCTTCCTCCTCACCACATGCACCAACAGTATCCCTCAGGCCATTAGAGCAGGTCAAAGGAGGCAATTCAGAGTAATCTGAACAAGGACGGACACACAGTATTTCACATTGCAGAATATACTGGCAGACTGTCTGTATGAAGATGAAGATCTTCACACATCACAGTACCTGAGTCTCTGGCCTGGTGTGGTCCAGAGGTGGTGAGGGCCTGGGCTTGAATATTGTACATGGCTTCATACATCTGTGGGCTTTCGGACTCCATTTCATTGAGTACACTTCTAGAGAGGTAAACGGCGAGTTTTAGTACACTGACTGAAATTGTAAATGTGCTTGTGAGTCTATTCAGAATGTCTCTTTTGGTGCTCTGCACCTCCAAGGCTAGTGAATTAACTTTACCTGGGACTGAGAGAAAGTGGAGGAGGTGGTCTGGGCACAGCCTCCCCCGCAGCAGAGATCAGCACTGGTCGAGAAGATGGAGTCATGTACTCCGACTCCTCATCGTTCTCAGAGGCATCTTCTCCTGTCTGCGCCTTAACTGCTGGGTGAGGCCTGTCAGCACAGGAGGAAGAGTCAACACATACATGCCTGCTTACTTTTTCTAACAGGTTTATAGTGCAGGAAGTGAGGGGGCGTTTTTATTATTGCTACACGAACAAACAAACTTTGCAAGATTTGGGTTTTGTGTGCGATATAAACTGCAATATGAAAAAGGTGACTTGAATAGCTCTGTTTGGAAATAACTAATTCTAGAATGATTAGTGATTTTGTTAGGGAGTGCATCTGCATAAAAAATAATGCTGAAAAATTACTTGTTCCTTTTAGGAACGAAATTTTGGTGTTTACATTTGGCTTTGCTTCTTACAAGAACAAATTCAAACCTCTCAGTAACCATAAAGTCAACAGACAACAAGAGATATTCCCACTGCTTTTGACCCATTCAATACAGCTATAAAATAATGTTCTTATTGTGATTAAAAAAAAACTACTTACAATTGAATAATTGCGATGTATTACCTTGATGATTTAATACAAAAATAAAATTACCAGCAGCACATTTATTTAACTAAACTGCACTAAGTGATCGACTAATCACATTAACCATGATTTCAATTGTATTCCGATACACAGCCCTAGTTATGATGTTGGCTTTGTGGCACCTACCTGATTGCCAAGGAATAGATGGCATTAGCAGAGGCAGACGGCTTTACTTTCGGGTTGTCGTACTCTGACCCAGAAATGGATGATACAAAACTCTGCACATGAAGCACATGAACGTTATAAATAAAAAAAATAAAAAAATCAGATTTGACTTATGTCAAGGTGTAAATATGGCATATGTGTCCTCACCAGCTGCTGATCGAGGCTGGAGGGACCGTTGTTTCGAGGGCCTTCTGCTCTGGCGTCGAGTGTGGAAGGAAGTTGGAGAGGCAGAGAGTGACGGTTAGAGAGTTCTCGAGATCCGCGAGAGTCTCCGCTTGCTGGTGGCTGTGATGGGGCTTTGGGTACAGGCCGGGAGTTCCAGTCCGGCATGTTGCGGTTAGGAGGGGTAGGAGGCAGTTTTTCCCGAGGAGCTTCTCCGGGTGTACTGGGGAGAGGGCGTCTTGGGAGTCTGTTGTCAGAGCCGGCAGGGTGAGGTCGGTCTGGGGGAGGCGGCGGCGGCAGGTCCCTTAGAGCTGGGGGCAGCGGTAGTGGCTTGTCCTTGTGATGGGATGGGGCCTGGATTGTGAACAATAAACTAGATATCAAAAACTGCAATAGCACCTGAACATTCTGCTAATCCTAACTATAACTTAAAAAGAATGCTTAATAAATTCCAAACTGAGGTGCTGATGGTAAAAAAAACTTGGCGAAACAACCCATGCAGTGCATTTACCTTGGATGTGGCCCCTGGACTAGAGGCTCCAGGAGGGTTGGTAGGTCTGAGAGGAAGCAGATCCAGCCTAGGAGGTACTGGGGGAACGACGGGCTGAGGGCCGATCGACAGCGGTGAGGGTGGCCTCTCCACCTGAAAGAAGCCAAACCATTCAGCTTACATCTATATGGATTACTGATGCTGAATACTCCAGCCAACATTTCAGAGCCTTTACAGCAATCTGTGGCTGAGGAATTGTGAAGTGTCTGCAGGAAAAGTTATTTGGTTTGGATTTGTGGGAATTCCTATATTAAACTTTACTGAGGCAGGTGACAGCTTAATCAATTCTGCTTATTGAAAAACAGGTTAAGGTGTAGGTGGTATCTTTTTGCAGGTTTAGGAAAGCTGAATGCTCCATAAAATCATAAAGAAAAAGTTACTCACTTTAGAACCGACCAGCTTGCTAATCATGAAAGGAGAGTCCTCCAAACGATCATCATCATCGTCGTCATAGCTGGGCGAAGGGGCTCCCTCGGCTCCAAATGTGCCCCTGCAGCCATAGGAACCTCCACTATTGGGGTCCTTGGGATCAAAGGGGTCAACAACGATGGGCTCAGTGCCCTTAATTTCACAGCGACAGAACGGGCAACCCTGACCTTCTGATTCCTAAAAGGGAGAGAAAAGAAACCGAGAGTGAAGAAAACATGCACGTGTCCAAACAGAAAAATGAGCTGAAGGCTCTTCAGGTTTACCTGCCAGGCTGTGAGGCAGGAAGTGCACATGAGGTGGCCACAGGGTTCGATCTTCACATCCTTGTCATTCTCAGCACAGATCTTACACAGCTGGAAGGTGGAGCCCATCTCACAGTAGAGCTCGTATTGCTCCTGTAGATGAAGAAAGATGAGCATTATCCAAATTATTCAAGATTCAAGACTTGGGTAGCTGACTGACATAAAAACAAAAACAGACCTGTGTGACTTTGATATGGTCTTGAGGTGATGGCTCACACAATCCCGTGAGGTCAGGGTTCTGAGTGCGGCCATCGGGGAAAAGGTAGCTAAACAGGAATAAACAGTCTGTAAGATCTGAGAGGGGTGAAGTGCGATATTTGATGCTTCATTACGCATCTATATGTGTGAATGGATGATCTCTGTGCTTAGTTTTAGACTGAGCCTCTGTTTTGACTTACAATCCTTCCCTAAAGCCATCGATGAGGGCCTGGAAGAGGGGTTTGTTATGAGGAATGGTCTGCAAGATGTTCCCATCAGCTGTGACATAACCGATAGCCCACTGGCCGAGCCGCGTACAGCTCAGCCTGAAGATATAGCTGTAACCAAGAGCAAGACGTGACCGTTACAACATACACTTATGACATGAGATAAAAGAAACAGGACAGTGTCAGATCAAGCTGAGAAATGGGTCTCGGTGCATTAGGGGTGATCATATGATTGCTTTTCTTTGCAATGAGAGAGCTTGTGACATCATGGTACTTTTACAATACATCTATTGATGGGAGGTACCACGCTGTCCTTCGGTCCACTCAGAGGGGGATTCAAGCGACTAACAGTGCATTGTGCCATGTATCTCCTGTCACTGTTTGTTTAAGTCGCTGATAATGCTGCTGTGACACTGCTGATGCCATGAGCACATTTGAATGAAAAACACTTAATGGCTGGAGCCCAAAGACACCAAAATCTTTGAGTACTGTGATTAAAGGGATAATTCACCCAAAAACTTTAATTCTGCCATTATTCCCATCTTGTTGTTCCAAACTTTATTAATAAAATAAAAAATAAACAAAAGGTGCCTTCATTCATTATACACGACTGTGAAGCTTAGTTGATGGACTCAATCTACTCAATCCATGTTGATCATCATTGTGAAGCTGATCTGGACAAAGTATTTGACAAAAACACTTTTCCTCAGTTTTTTTTCCTTTTTTTAAAGAATCTTACCAACAATCAAGTGCTTTGATCAACAAAAAAAAATAAATTAAAAAAATAATGAGAAAAGGCTCCGTTCTTTCTTTTGATATATTGACGGTTTACATTCATGCAACAAAATATTCTAGGGGCATGAAAGTTTTGTGAACGTGATCGTTGACTGGCAACTGACTGGCTGTTTAAATAAATGCTGGATGCACACCAGACCACTCTTAACTTCTTTTAACTTTCTATTTAAAGGATGCTCAAAATAAATGTGACCTTACTTTTTTCCCTTCCTTCCCTTTAACATGAATAGAACTTTGTTTTGTTAAAACAGTTAAGTAAAACAGTTAAAAGTTCAAATAAAACAATAAATAAGATGTGAAAGTTTATTGAAATTTATATATTATATATATATATATATATATATATATATATATATATATATATATATATATATATATATATATATATATATATATATATATATATATATATATATATATATTTTATATATTGATTTTTGTGTGAACTACCCCTTTAACAATGACTTGTAGATGAGGGCTGCGGTGTGTGCATTACCTGCCAGGCTTGTGGATGAATTTTTGCAGACGAGCTTTAACTTCATCATAGGTAAGAAAGGCCATGTACCCCGGATGAGTCACTGCCAGGCTGTTCCAGTTTCTTAGTAGTGATGACCATGGCTACATAAAAAAATTAAAAAATAAAGAAAACATACAGGTTGGTTTTTTCTTTCTTTCCTTTTTTTTTTTTTTTTTTTTTTTTTTAAATCATTCACACTGTGAATTTAGTGGTGTGTAAATATAATCAAATGTACTCTTTTGAGATGAACTCTAATATCCACTTAAGACTGAGATGAAGAGAAGTCAGAGTCAGAGAGTGATTCCATTTTGGGGATGGAGTGGTGAGCCACTATGTATGCCAGTGACACCAGCGAACCAGATGAACTCAGATCGCTGTATATAAACATCACCTAATGTCAGTCCAATTAGTAAAGCAGGCATTTTATTCAATGCTAAGATGTCAATGTGAAGCCACACCTCACAACTGAGATAAAAATGTGCAGTAACATACTGACAAATTTAAAACGCACATCAGTCTTCCTTCCTTTGCAAAAGTTCTTCCAAAACCACAGGACTATTGCAATCACAGTCACAGTTTATCAATAGAGACAAATGGTCACTATAGCCCCGTTTCCACCAAAATTAGCCGGAAGAATTTGTCCCAGGATTTCTTTCCCCCAGACCTGCTGCTGTCTGCGTTTCCATCTCGGTCTAAAGTACCATGAAGATTAGTCCGGTGATGTAGGACTGCGTGCGACTTTCCATTTCCACTGGATTTCGTCCCTTTTGCATATAAGATTAATAAAGCCTCACCCTAGTCGTCGGATAATCAGTTGTATTTTTTAAACTCCATTGTTGATTAGAATAGTAAATAACTCTTACTGCATGCACCACAACAGACTTTTAGGTTGAAATAAAATGCTGGGTGAACTTAACCAATCAGCATGTCCAGCGCCCAAGTCCCACCCCCGGAAAAAATACTACCTCACAAGCAGGGCCGTTTTGAGGGGGAAACACCCCAAAATCCCTAGTTCCTGGGGAAAGTTAATGCGGTGGAAACGCGGCTTATATATTCCATCAAGTGAGCAGGTGACAATATTTTAATTCAGGAAGACAGTATTATTTCTCAGAAGCACATTTTAAAATACTTCATTTGTATGTTTATGGCAGCATCCTCAGGCAAAACTGGCACTTCCTCTGACAGGCAAACACTTCTGAGAATTTGACTTGTTCCTTTTTTTTAAAAAATGGTTATACTTTGAATGCGCTGAAACCGATAAGACACCTTGCCCATGGCTTACGTATGAAAATTTCAGAATCAAAAGTCAGAGCAAAAACTCCCATCCCAGGCTATAGAAATGGGACCTGTGTTAATTTTCTCTTTGAAAGCCATTTTATCAGCCTGACTAAGAATCACAGAGCTCTAATTGAAAGTTTGAGACAGACAGACTGCACATCTTCACTTGTGTGTGTGATGCAGTATGCATTCATTGGACGGACTCCCATAATGTCATAATGACTACGATGGATTTAAAATATGCTGAATTCAATGACTTTAGCTAAAAATGAACAGTAAGACTAAAAGACCATGATTCACCATGTTTATTCATGAACAGGCTATGTAGTGGCTTATGTACAGTCATGGTTTCAGTGGAAAAGTGGTCAGAGATGCTTCAAAAGCAGGCTGCATTCACACATTTTCAAAAAGCTTTGTGCATCACCTGAAACCCCCCCCATGACACTTGCGTCAAACAAGTAATTGAAGAGCAAATATGGGTCAACCAAGCTACAACTTTCTCCCTCTCAGATTACACATTATCATTAGTAAAGATCTTCAGTATTCATTCTTGTAATCATGCTTGTGTACTCTGTGCAAACACATAAAACAAAACCGGTTTTCATACCGAGGTATCCGTCTCACAAAGGTCCACTCAGAGTCAAAAGGCTGTCGAATTGAAGGAATAAAAAAGCCTGTGACTGGCTCTCCAGCAGGGTGGGTTCATTCAGATGCTGATGAGAAGCGTGACCTTGCTACGTGGAGCTTCGTCAAAGAGCTTTGCGGGCTCTCTGTAAACAGCCAGTCTATTTCTGGCTGCTGGGTTGAATGAAGCAGAGGTATGGTGCAGCACAAGCGATGTACACTGCAACTGAAACGGGCACAGGGCCAGCCATGCCACGGCCCTTTTAAGCTCTCAAACAGACCAGCACAGCGACTTGAATTATGACGTGCCGTCAATGTTAGCTCGGTTATTGAATGTTTCAAAAAGGCCATATCTGATTATGGCTGCATCAGCCATAAAAATCTTGACCCTCCCTTTTTCTCAAATTAGCTCTGATGTGAAGTAAGGGAGGCTAATTAAAGGATAGATGTGATTATGGCCTATTGAGGAGAGAGAGGATGAGAAAACCCTGGACCGCTGTGATGTCTGTGCTGGAGCACTCTGAATAATGAGCTCATTACACAGACAGCACTGTGCTGCCAAGCAGCCGTCAGATGATGCATTCAACAGCTGCTATATTATAGATTCATATTATAAATCACAATTGTCAACTGCTCCATGGAAAAATCAACATGACTAGATTTTTACATTTTCATGTGAAGACAAAGGCAAAATTCGTCATCAGGATGCTAGGATGTTGCGGACGGTTGTCAGGGCATTGCAATGCTTTTTTTTGGTACACTACCATTCAAAGTTAGGAGTCAGTAAGATTTTTTTGGAAATAAATTTCTACTTTTATTTAGCAAGAATGCATCAAATTGATCAAAAGTGACATTTATAAATTAATGTTACAAATGCAATATTCATCAAAGAATTCTGAAAAAAAATAATTTCTCAAATGTTTTTCAAATAAGCAAATTAGAATGATTTCTGCAGGATTATGTGACATGAAAATGGCTCCTGAAAATTCAGCTTTGCCATCACAAGATTAAAACACATTTTAAAATATATTCAAATAGAAAAGTTATTTTAAATTGTAGTAATTTCACAATATTGTTGTTTTTACTGTATTTTACTCAAATGGAAAAAAAAAAAAAAAAAAGACTCAGACATTTGAAAAGTAGTGAATAAACAGATGTCAAAGTTGTGTATCATATTGCTCAATATTTGAACAAACCCCAACCCCAAGTATGAGAAATGGTAATCGTGATTTTTCCATAGCAAGCACCACTAATTATGTGGTGCCAGTATAAAAAGTATCAAATAAAGTAGAAGTACAGAAAAACCTCAAGCAACTCTGTTCTGCATTGTTGCTCTCATAGGGTATATAATTAGAGCAAAAAGTCCCATAGAGGTTAGAAGCAGTTGTCATTAAAATAGGTCAAACAGATCTCTCTTCTAAAGCTGAGGCACTTTCAAATTGTTTTTCACCCCCCTACTCTCAGTAAATCGTGTGCTCGGAGGAGTGCAGACAAGCCTGTTTGAGCTACAAAAAGGCGATAAGAGGCCTCTATTCAGGCTGGCTTTCAGCCATGAGAACTGAAGCATCAGAACTGACACGCACACTCATACAGCGCCTCCAAACCCACAGCACATGGCCACACAACAATAGTCATTGTCAGACCTTCCTCTACACCGAGCTCAGGGACAATAGAGCTAGTTTATGCTTGGAGGAAGTGATAAAGTGATTGAACGACGCACCTGGAAAAGCCTGGTGAAGATGTCAAACTCAAAGACGGAGATGTAGTCATTGCAGGTGAGGTCAATGGTAGATTTAAGCGCCATGGCCTCCAGGCCTGAGCTGATGGGGTGAAACTCATGCAGGGCCTGCCGGAACACCTTCCAAGGCACGATGGTCCTAAAATTCAGAGAAATGTAGGTTATGTTACCAGAATCAGACAGTGTCAAAGTCCATCTTCCTTTGATTTTCCAAGGAACAAGGCGTGTTAATCTGTTACGAGAACAAAGAGCACATTAAGCTTCTCACTTGTCCCCGAAGGATCTTCTCCAGAACTCGGCGGCGTCCGCTTTGGTGATTCTGAAGTTATCCCCTTGAAACAGGCCGTTGGGAAAGATGGCTTTGAGCTCCGCGAGCATGTGACTGAATATCAGCGACAATTTCGTCAGGTTCCGTCTGAAATAGAGGAAAAGAACAGTTACTTTGACTGAGAGGTTTGATAAACAACAACAACAACAAAAATGTTATTTAATAATGATTAAGGAGCCATTATATAAGTTGGCGCTGGAAATCAAACTTGGTAAATCTTAACAGGAAATATCTGGAACTCAACAAAAGCAATAATAGAAGTTATTTCCTCCAAATCAGCACAGAAACGTGTAAACGTCAGCAGATTCTGGAGTCTGGCCTGGCGATTGGGTATTTCTTAGGCCAGTGGGCATAGTGAGGGAGTGTGCTAGGCACATATCAGGGACTGAGGTGGACGCTCTGAATGCCTGGTGCATTTTTCTGATTCCACCGACTCTGGGCACATGAGCCCAAGGCAGGCAGGCGAGAGCAGGGAGGGTCGCGCTGCACGGCAGGGGGAGGAAGTGGAAAGAAAGCCATGATTTACAGGGCAGCACAGTGGGGGATTGTACAAGCTCTCCAGCCTAGGGAATTGACATGCACAAGAGAGAGTCTGAGTGTGGCAGTGCCGCAGCTGCCTCCAAAAACTCAATCCTTACTCGGACTATGAGGAAAAAAAGAGACCAAGATAGAGTGAGAAAAGGGGTGTTACAAAAAAAAAAAGAAAAAAAGTGAAGTGTAAACTACAAGAAATGAGAGGGAGAAAAATGGGTGTGAGTAAGCAATGGCAGGCTTTTTGGATTTACCACTGAAGAAAAGTCTATTCTATGACTACTGGTCTGCATTTCATCGGTTTCCTCTGGTCATGATGTACCCCAAACAAAACACATCAATATTCACACTTAATACATTTTTATTTAATCATAAAATGAAAGATTATGTTTTACTAATGGTAAATATAAAAATTTAATTATATAATATACACTCAATTATGCATACAAATATGCATGCATTTCTGCTACATGGTAAACTAAAAGTAGTAGTTACACTATTTTAAGGTAGCGTAGTTACACTGTACTTTAAGTACTATTAGTACTAATATTAATTAACAACATGTGCTTACTATACAGCTAGGTTTAGGGCCAGTTGTAATTATGCATAATTTACTACTGTAGGAAGTACATGAAGTTACATGGAACTACGTCAACTTAAAATAAAGTGTTACCACAGAATTATGTCAAATTAGTAAGATGTGTGAATATTTGGATGACATATTGCTGAGATTTTCGAATTTGTACAACCAGTGAACATTTTGTATCCCATAAGGCCTTGAGGTAATTTTATAAGATAAAATTCAAAAACTAGCCATGGTATATGGCATATTTTATTTGATAAACAAAATTAGGCAGTAGGGCTTATTATTATTAATAAAATCATTTATATAACAACTATTATTAACACAATATATTGTCCAATAATCGATATGGCACATCTCTATGCCAAACTTCTCTTAAACTCCCCAAAACATGGAAGGATTGCATGCAATCCTTCACTATTATAACATCTTGACATCCTACTGTCCTCATAGCCTGGGTTTACATACTCCTTTATCTATGGCTCTGGGAACAGTTGTTGTTTGTGGCAAAAGGGTGCCAATGTGCCTTCTGGGGAAGCCAGCTGTGCCATGCTTACACTCTCCACGAGAACACATAAGAGAAGTTAAGTGATGGCATTTGTGTGGTGAGGTTGCAGGCCTTTGGTGTAATAAAGACTGGTACCAAAATGTGTGCAAACATGTGCATGTTTGAAACCATGAAGGAGAGGAGAGGCTTTCGGTTGGAGATTCAAACTAAGTAGGGCACAGATGCACAGAAAGCCCAAGCTCATACAACAGGGAACGCTCGATCACTCACTAAAGCTGTCGTACTGTTTGTGAGCAGCACTCAGTTAATCCCAGAGTCAGAGGTCGGCACTCTTCAGAACAATAAATGCCAAACAATCACAATGAATGACATTTCTAATGTTTAACAATGTCTTTGAACAAGCTTATTCATATTAGAAAAAGAAAATATACATGCATTTCTACTACACAGTGTGCTGAAAGAAACACATCAAACAAGGCAGATAATAAATAAGTATATAGATAAGATAAGATAAAATAAAATGAGAACTGTGAGCTGCAGAAGTGTAAGGGCTATAGACCTAGGTCTACCCTACCCTAGGACAGTGTAGACACCATATTTAATAGGGGTGCAATCAAGCCTGCAACTGAGTCCTGAAAACTGAAGCCGATGCGTCTAGATCTTTCAAGCCATTTAAAACCATTCAAGCGCAAGGGGCGGCAAAAGAGAAACCAATTTGGTACTCGCCCGCAGTTATCTGTGCACACAGACGCACACAGAGAGAGCACTGAATTGATTCCTCTTTCACTTGCACTTGAACAGACACATACACACAAAATAATGTTAAAATACCCATCTCGGCAAGTATTTGTGTGAACAGGTGTCATGTCTTAAGTGAACGTTAACAGGTGAGAAAGAAATCGGATGTGTATTATTATATTGGATTTGTGGATTAGTCTTAAAGTGACAGCAGCCTATAAATGCCTGCTGCTGTCTGTTATTAAAGGTGGGGTAAGTGCTTTCTGGTAACCAATGTTGAGATTTCAAATCACCAAAACAAACAGGCCCCTACCCCAAAAGGGTCTCACCCCTATTTTGATACCTCCGCCCCACACATACGTACGCAACGCAGGCAATGACTGTGTCGGAATCTGCTGTGCCAGCCGGGCGAGGGTATGTGTCATCAATCAGTGAAAGCAATGTGTGTTACTACGGTAATCCAGGTCGAATGTGCAATGAAAAAGTCATGCCATACATCCCAAAAACACAAACACAGTTTTCATGAACAACTCGATAGCACGTGCACGAGAGTCCAACTAACGAATATATTACAATTATGACAAGATTAGAGGGTGATATTGATCACTAAGAGAGGAACCATAGGAAACAAACATATATTAGGAGTTTAATCTCTTACTTTTCGGACACACTGAGAGCAGACGCTTGAAACAGACAGTGGTTTAAAGGATGTGGAAATTAATGGGTCTTTATCATCGCTGAAGTGTACGACGATACGATTGCAAGTGGACAAACAAGCGAACATGACAAGCATATTCAAGCAAAAGCTAGCATATATTAGTTCTGTGAAACAAAACAAAACCAATGTTACCCGCTTATCAAGAAGAAATAAAGCAACCTCGGCATTCGATTGCAGGCCTTAGCGCTCCTTAAGTTCTCTCCAGCGCTGGAAAGCTGATACTTCTTGCCTGATCATAAGCCTTCTTTTGTTCCATAGACCTTTTCCACATTTGTTTTTTATCTGCCATCTCTCCCTTTCTGTCGTTGCTCGGCTAATGTTCGTCCTGTGTCGTGTCTTTTGAATAATGACGTGCACTGAACGCTCTCTTCTTACCATCATTAGTAGACCCGCCCCTTACTGCTGATTGACTACAAGTTTGTTTTGGTACTCGGCCCGAGACATTTTCATAAAGCATTTTTTAAATAACACTTAGCATACCTTTAAATGTTAAATCAAACAACAAAACTGCTTTAACAAAGATTAATCTATATTTAAAGGAACTGCAAGCCCTCAACTGATGTTGATGTTGACGCGTTGTGTTTTGGCCTGAAGCGCCACCCTCCACCTATCTACCAATCACAAAGTCAGTAGTGTTTCGGCATCCGGGTTGCCAGCTCTGCTCTAGTTACCACAGCTGCAGCTACAAACTTTTTTGAAAAAACAAAAAACCAAAAAAACATAAGTCTAACTTTACGAAACCTAAAAGACCTCGTTATGAATCAGAACAACGTTGTGACAATGTCCGAAATAAAACAAGGATTTGTATAGGAGATGCCTTTGAAAGATGGAGATGGCTGAAAAGAATTTGAAGACAGACGCCAACATTGCCAATTTTCTCCCGGACAGGTAAGGTTCATCTATGTTTGGCTAACTTGTACTTAATGTAAATGGACATTTCATGGAGTCAAACAAAGTTATGCATGCTCGTGCAAAGTAACGTTAGGTTAGCGCATATGGAGGAGGTGGGTCATTGAATTGAGAAGGTAACGTTAAGGAATTGTTTGGGAAATAAAAACGGCGAGTCGTCATTGCTAACATTAGTAATGCATTATCAGAGCCTGTTTCTCTGTCATTATGCTGAGATGCTGAGGAAAACAACATTAGCACGCCCATTATGGCAATGTGAAAACATATTTGAGACAGTAGCCTAACGTTACCTCGGTAAAAATGATTCCTCATTCGTTCTTTGCATATATAGTGGACAACACATGCGGCAAGTTGACCTGTATCACCATTGCTAAATGTTATTTAGTAACTCTCAATCTTTTCTGATGGGACTGAAAACAACCCTGTTATAGCCATTGGTGATATTGAACGCCGACATGGCGTAATTTGTCCCGCGTTATACTCGCTGTGGCAAATGTGTTGGTTATTTGTTAGCCTACTTATGACAAAAAAACGCTTGTCTCTTCAGCTATTAACGTCCATTACACCAATGAAAAGCACGTTGTAGCCTATTATGTGAATAATTTGGCCCACTTGGAACGTTTCATATCTTACTTGTTATGGACGTGTACTGCAGGGTAAGTTAAGAAAATACAGCTGGTCACTTTCACTAATATAGCTATATCTTTGATATCTGTTACACAGTGACTTAGGCTTGTGCTTATATTTACGTTAATGACAGATACCTACCGTTACAAGTTAGACTAACAGCTAACTTACCGTTCTAACAATGCACTGTCACATACGAGTTCATATTTACGATTATATTTGGCTAATCGCCATTAGTAAATTTTTGCGATACATAATTACTTCACAAAACATCACTTGCCATCGGAAAGCTCCTTGTAGCAGCCTACGTACCTGCTGGATCCTGCAGCCAATCTGGCAACCTCGAGTCAGTGGGGAGGGGGAGAGGGGATACACCGCTCTACAGTCATTTGAAAGTGATTGCAGTACCAGTTTTGGCCACAATCTTACATACAGTTCCTTTAATTTATACAGTAAACACTATAGTGTTATTTTACATTTAATGATTGCATTTCTATACCCTAATACTACTGTTAGACCTTACATTATTTGGAAGGTTGCTGTATTGTATTTATCTATGCTTGTAACTTTTCCATTTTCTTCTTTTGTATATTCTTTTACTGACAGTTCACTTGTCTTTGTAATAATGTTTGGTTATTAAAGGCTAGGCTAGTACAAGTTTTTGCTGTGGAATCAAAGTACTTATTTTTAGCATATTTTTTTATTTGTATTAGATATGAATAGCCTATAAAAGGTAAGATCAGATGTTATCAAGTTATTATTTTTATATTTAGATACAAATGTAAGGTAGAAGGCCATGTGACAGGATACTCAATGGGGATTTGGGGTTGTTACTCTTGAAGTCTGGACCATTTTTATATTTTGCTTAAAATAAGTATCTACTAAAAACAAACAAACAATGTATGTAATAAATCAAAACTCCTCATCATGAGTAGAAAAAGTTAACTAGTAATTTCAAAGTTTATGTTGTCTTTCCTTGCCATTTAGAAATAATATGTATAACAATTATAGTTTTATTTTGAAATGCTCTTATGCTGATTAATAATGCTAAATGTACATGAAAAAACATCGACACAAACCTGGTTTGAATGGTCAGAGTCATAGAATGACAGATAAAAATAACTATATTTGCAGCATTGTTGATTTCTGCAGTGTTTTAGCGAAAGTATATCCATCTATTTTACTGCTCACAGTCTTTCTGCTATTGTAGTTAAAATAACCGTGTCTTGTCTCAAGATAAAAATATTAGACAATATATTATCACAAAGATCATTACCATAAACGACCCTGTGCACTTGTGGTGTGAGCTGCACCGTTGTTTGAACGCGCTGCTCACTTTAACTATTAATAAGCCATTTGAATACACATACACATATACACATATACATATATAAAGCCTAAAGTATATACCCATCAATTGTCGAGAAGTGAGTTCACTAGGGGAATTCAGGCACAGCCATAGTGCTTCATTTTTGCTGTTTCATGACTGCCTGCATTAAAACAATCCATTTGACCTCTCCTCCTCCCCAATCTCTCAGTTGGCTGGCCTCTCCTTGCTGTTGCTGTTGGCCAAGCCCTGCCTAGATACTGTGCTTTTGTCAGCTTCCCTCCTCTTTTGGCCTGACCTTTGACCTGCAGCTGGCTGCTCCCTTCCTGTTTCCTGTTTTCCGTGATAAAATAGCCAAGCCAAGAGGAGAAAGCGAGAGCGGTCCACTCATGCCCACGGCTGATTATCAAAGAGTCTATAGTTCAGAAGAGAGTCACACCTACAGTCTCTCTTTAGCGCCTACCTTCATTTGTTCACACACACAAAAACACAAGAGCCAGTTTGCATTAGATTACACCATTACAATTGCTCAACTAATGCACATTTCAACACCCAACTTCCCTAAAACTTTTAATATTTCCCCAAATATCAGACTGGGTGTCTAAAGAAGGCACTGGACACCATTTATGTCTGAACACTGTGTGCATGAGAATACGCAAACATATCATGGATGCTGTGTTGTTTTCTCGTTAACGCAGCCACCCCTTGACAAATGTAACTGTCCAGAACTGGCTTCACACCGGATCTCTGTCAGGAAGTGGTGGCAACAGCAGTCATACACCAGAGCAAACACCCCCACACACACACCCCTTTAAATAAAATACACAAACATGGTGCCCAGCTAGATTCAATGCACTCACACAAACAAATTTTGTTCAATGATCTGACGGTGTCTATTCTCATCCATTGTATCATCTGAGGTAATTTAATTTCTACAAGAGTCGTCGTCCTCTGGTGAGTGGTCTGTTCTGAAAATGCAAATAAAATCAACTAACCATATAATCATGCATAGCTGAGATAGCAAAATAAATGGGCTCAAAAAGGTAGTGGAAACAGATCCTCATCTGTCACTTGGTAGAAGCTAGTCAAATGAAGCAGAAGCCAACATGAACAGGTTGTGTGACAGCACATCACCCCCGAAAACCAAAATATGTAAAATGACATTTCAAAACCAAATTTATTGATTTTCTTATTTAGCCTATTTTATGTTAATAATATTAATTCATGTAAATGTGATCCGTGCTGGCAAAATGAGTTGGAATGCGTACAGGCTAATTACGAGCTACAGGCAAAACAAGTGAAAAAAAAAAAAAAGAAAATAAAAAAAAAAGTAAATTTTAGTCAAAGACTAAAAGACAGGGTCTGAGATGAGCACCTTTCCTTTATCCATGAAAAATGTAGTTCCTTCCCTTCAGCACAAGTTTTGTATCGTTTTAAAGCGCAGCATTTATTTCCAACTTTGTGAATATTCATAGTGAATTCTCAATGGCTTGAGTCTTAACCAATGAAATGATGTAATGCTGAAATAAATCTTACACTGACTGACATCTGAAGTGTGTGCAAAAAGACGCCTCAGACGGCATGCGATCCCTATATACACAGAATTACAGTATTTCTAAATATCTGTCTATCCAAAATAACTGTTGGGGAAAAATATCAGTAGTATTATTAAGCGGTACTTAATATAAAGGCTGCCTTGTTCATTAATGTTAATCAAACAATTGCGTTATCATGGGGAAAAAAAGTTTAATATATACATCATAATTTTGAAGGTTTTTTTTATAGAGAGTGTGAAAACAACTAATTTTTGAAAATTCTCATTGTGACTCATTTTGCCAGAATGGGTCACAAATAATATTTTAAATGTTAATTTTAAATACACTAAAATGTTTTACAAACTTTTGTAATGTTTTTGAAAAAAGTCAAGGCTGTATGCATTTGATCAAAAACAAATATTATGAAATATCAATTTAAAATAACTTTCTATTTGAACATATTTAAAAGTGTAATTTATTCCTGTGATGTCAAATCTGAATTTTCAGCATCATTACTCCAGTCTTCAGTGTCACATGATCCTTCAGAAATCATTCTATGCTGATTTGCTGCTCAAGAAACAGTCCTTATTAATAACATGACACTTTAATTATGTAACCAATTTTAGTACAGCGATGGGTCAACCTCTGCTCTGATTTTCCTCTGCTTTTATTTGTGTTCAGCCCCATATTTTGGCTAAGAAACTGGTTGAAAATTTTCATTTAGACTTAACAATTGTGTGTTGGCTGGTGGATTTTTTTTAACAGAATGCAAAGAGTGCATTGTACTCTTGTCCAATCTAAGACACTGTTATCGTCCACTGGTACACCTCAGGGTTGTGTTTTGTCCCCTCTTTTGTTTTCCTTATACACTGATGATTGTCGGAGTGTTTTTGAAAGAAGACACGGTTAAATTCGCAGATGACTCTGTGATTGTGTCTCTCCTCACTGAGTCAGAAGGGAATCATGGGAATCAAGAGTCCAGTGGATTCTTTTTTTAAACATTAATGCTTATAAAACAAAAGAGATGTCCATTGATTTCCGTAAGAAGAACTCTGTACCTGTGCTGCCTGTTGTTATAAAGGGACATCAAGTAGATGTGGTCAAACAGTATAAATACTTAGGGACTGTACTTGACAACAAACTAAAATTTGAAGCAAATACTGATATTATTAGAGGAAAAGCTCTTCAGCATATGTATTTTTTGAGAAAACTTCAAACTTTTAATATGGATGTTTCTTTTATGAGAATGTTTTATTTGTCTTAAGTTTCTCTATTATTTGCTGGTATGGTAATTTCAATGTCAGGAATAGGAGCAAGTTGATTAGTATTGTAAAAATGTGCAGCAAGATTGTTGGAATTGATTTAAGGACCATTACACAAATTTATGAACACAGGGTAACTAGGAAGAGCCAGCTAGTCCTTTCTGACGTTACCCACCCATTGTGCACTGAATTTCAACTACTTCCATTGAGTCGGAGACTTAAACTCCGTTTGTGTAAATCTAATAGATACAAAAATTCCTTCATGCCTGCTGCTATTGTGTTTTTAAATGATCTATTATAAATGTGTGTTATTTAATGTGTATTGTGTTGCTGTACGAACGTGTATGTATACTGCTGTCTACGCAAAGAATTGCCTCTAAGGACAATAAAGTTAACTCAACCACTCGATAATTGGGTTTAGTCATCCTCAAGTTGTTCCAAACTTGTATGACTTCCTTTATTTTGCAAAACACAAGAGAATATATTTTGAAGAATGTCTCTGTTGTTTTGTTCATATATTGAATGACAATAGGGGTCCAACAGGTTTGGAATGATATGAAAGTGAGAAATGATAACAGAACTGTCACTATCACTTTAAAGAGCAGTGTTTCAGAGGAAAAACTAAAGAACAGACTGAATGCCAGCTCAACATAACCCTTGACGAGGAAACAGGAGAACTGTGACTTTGAAAGCGAAAGAGATGGGAAGGCATGTCTGTTGTGTGCGGTCTTCAGACAGAAGCGGAGAATAATTTAGCAAGAGTATGAGAGCTCCATTATCAGTTAGTGTTCAGTTGGCCATAAATAAATACAATGTCCCACTGCTTGAGTGCGTCTCTCGACCGTGCTTAGCTGGGCTCGGCTTGGCTCTGTGTGGAGCGAGATGCAGGACGTAGTAACTCGAGCTGCAACACAATCCTCGGACGTGTTAACAGTGTTTCCATCCGAAGCGCTCCCTGTGTGCACAAACTCATAAAAAAAAAAACGGACAAAACCATCCCTTTGACAGAAGTTCAGCCACGTTCACCACTTTACACACAAAACTGAATCATTGACTGCTCAGCTCCATTAATTTCAGGCTTACTTGGTTCTTGCAATCCCTTGAGAACAAATCTAAGTCGCTAAACTGTTTTTTTTTTTATTGCTAACACACTGTAACTCAATCATTTAGCCCAATTTCCCCAAAATATTCATTCAGTTCAAGACACGTTTCTCAAAACTATAAACACATTTCACTAGTTCACACACATTGCAGTTTTCTCAGTTTTTTTCTGAAAAAAAAAACAACAACTTGCCCTAATTTTTCACATGTTTAACCATGTAAGTAACTGAAACCATCACAATGTGAACTCAAACAGCACAAATTTATCCATGCGCAAGCATTATGTAGCAAAACTGATGACACACTGATAAGAATCTCAGGATAATATAAATAGGTGATTATGTGCTTTGGAAAATGCATCCTAAAACTGGTGGGAGAACTGAAATGGGCGGGAGAAAGAGGAAAATAAAAATAAAGGCGAGGGGACTCTAATAACATTTTGACATGGAATGATCATGATGGAAGCTGGCCTACAGGATCATCTACATATTTTTTTTTTTACATTACTAAGGCCCGGGTACACTTAATTGTTAGCGTTCCACTCCGTCTCGCGTTCAGTTGAGCAGGCAAACCTTTCAAAAGTATACTCTTTTGGCCCTGAGCACGGAAAGACGCGTTCTTCTGTATCTATTTGTCACTTGTTGCACATGCACTGTTGTACAAATTACGTCACACAGACACGGATGGCCGAAGTATACTTTGGGCTTTACACAGAGCATAATTACAGTACAGCACTGTAGCATTTTACACCCTCAAACACGTAACTGTCAAACGGATTTGCAGCCAAGTACTACTTAAATGTACTGTATTTTGCAGAACCGAGCAGGGGTTGTCTTTTGTCAGGTGACCAAAGAACTGCTACAGTACTGTAAATATAGTCATTGTCAATACTTCAATGCATTTTGGCTTACGGGTGCTGAAAATAATGATTTTATGTATAATTTTTTTACTATTATAACTGACAGTATATTGTATTTTGTTGCTTACCTAGTTCATATTCAGTTCTTTGGAATTTGAACTTTTCATCTACTGTAAGATCACTTTATAGTAGTGTAATGAAAATAAACTTTTCCTAAAGCTCACTGTAAAAGTTCGTTGATAAGTGAAGGAGGAGGCAGGAACCGGCAAACAAAGTTTAATCATAAAATAAACAAACAACAAAACGAAAGTAAAGCGGCAGCACTTCACAGATAACTGCTACATATAAACATAATAAAACCCAACATATTCTGTATATAACTGTGTATGTGACAAATAAAACTCTTGAATCATAAATGTCCCAGGCCTGGTCCCCTCTCGTCTTGCACTGTCGCCAGACTCGCCACTCCTCCTTTTATCCTTCTGGAGCTCCTCCGTGAACCTCGAGACCAGTGTGGCATGCAGGTTAAGCTCATTAGCACTCGTGCCACCAGACACACGCAAATAGAGAGAGAACGCGAGAGAGCGGTCTTACAGATCACATAGAATTGGTACGCTACATGCATATGATATTGTTGTATTTTCCTGTCAAAACAGAGTTAATTTGTGACCCTGGACCCCAAGTTTTTTTTTTTTTTTTTTTTTTTTTTATATTGAGATTTATACATTATCTGAAAGCTGACTAACTTGTTAGGATTGGACAATATTTGGTTGAAATACAGTTATTTGAAAATCTGGAATCTGAGGGTGCAAAAAAATAATCTAAAAATTGAGAAAAATCACCTTTAAAAACCTGAAAGCATTTTTAGCATTGTTTTTTTCTGAGTGACACACAAAAGTAAAGACTCATAAGTCCAAAACTACAGCAAGGAGAGTCAAAAGGTAGGTATCATTTGATAGAACACTTTTTAAAATGTTATAAAATTACACTACTTTTTGCTTAGCCCTTGATGCCCTCTAATGGGAATTTTTAAAATGGTTCTCCCATGAGGAATATCTTGTGATCGATGCAAGGGATTATGTTGATTTTGGACTTATTTTAGTTCGATCTGTGTGCATGTTTCATTAAGTTATGAGTAAAATTGCAACTTGAAATCATATTTCTTTTTAGTTAAATTATGAAAACTTTTTTTATTTATTTTTTTAATCAGCAAATCACTCAGCACTACTTCGGACTTAATCGAATTGGCTACACGCACTGTAAAGTTCAGACTCTAAGCTATCAAATGACACCTATTTTGAACTATTAAAAGGCAGCAGTTTTGAATAATATGATTATTAATGTTTTTGTTGCTAGGTGGCACCGGCAGGCGGTACACTCTGGTTTATAGGGACTACTCTGCATTTCTTAAGAGTTGATCAAAATTGTTAGATGGGTTAAAAGCAGAGTTTCTAAGCTTTAAAATGATTGTGTTATTCCACGTTGGAAAACAAGCATGGACAGTTCCAGGAACATTCGATCACATATTGCATCGTCGTAAGACGAGAGGAATATTTTTAGCCAAATGTGTTACATCATTCTGTAATATCTTGTGATCGGCACAATGGATTGTTTTTTTTTTAAATCATAAGAATCTGCTGTAAATGGTGATCTATGTGAAATTGTCATAAAGTTATGATCAAAAAAATGGCATGTGAAATCTACATTTGTTTTCAGTTATCGCATGCGCACAGTTTTTGTTGTAAACTCAATTTGTGGAGACTCAGTGGGTGAAAATAACAAGAGAAGCATGTCAGAGGCATGATCTGAATGTGTAATGTCTCTGATTTTGTATGCAAAAATAATTATTGTGCTTGGCTTCAGCTACTATTGGCTCTTAAAACAAGACGCGCAAACGGGAGTCTTTCGCAATGCATATTACGTAAAAATTTTAATGTAATACGTAATTTTACAAAATATCTTCATAGAACATGATCTTTACTTAATACCCTAATGATTTTTGGCATAAAAGAAAAATGTATAATTTTTGACCCATACAATGTATTGTTGGCTATTGCTAAAAATATACCCTTGCGACTTACGGTTTTGTGGTCCAGGGTCACAGGGTCCAGGCTTTAAGAACAAGCAGAAGCCACTGTCAGTTTCTTTGGTAGTGGGCCGTAACCACCATAGACATTGAGGGGGACAAGTTCCCCCAATAAGAAATGGCCAAACTGTCCCAGAACAGAGAAAAGGATCATTTATTAACCTTTAATAAAATTTGAAAAGTAAAGTCTGCTGCAGACAAGGTTTATAATCTTGATGCTGAATTTCTTGTATCCACTGAAGTCTAGCATTTTTTTACAGGCGAAATGTTCACAAACAAAACACGGTATAACAAAAACAACACAAAGCAAGGAAACTGTAGTAACTGTGAACTTTCCCCCATTAGTGGGCAGTCCTCTCCATGCCAACTACATCTATGTAGTCTGAATGTGTCAGAAAAAAATGAGACCAGGACAGAGAAAACATCTAATTTATACTCCCAATTCAAAACAATTCACAGAAAGAACATGTCATCTCATCTTATGACAGATCTGTGACTAAAAGGAAATTGAAAAAGTTTTGTTATACCACACAACTGCACAATACCTTACTGTGATAAAACCGGCAGAAGCATGTGCATCTAACTTCATCTGCTGTGCATTTCCCTGTTGTTATAAATAATCCTTTCATGCAAAGCTATAACATGTAGATAAGATGAAAAGATAGATAAGATGAGTAAGTCATGCCAAAATTTAGCGATCTGAACAATGGAGTATGGATGGACACATAATATACGGAAATGTCATGCAATACGATAATTTAAGTCCGTTAGAAAATCTATTCAAAATTATTTGACTTAATTGACAACAGATGTATGGCACACACCTAACCCCAGGCTACCTAAGTTGAGAACAGATGCAATTTCACAGAGATTGATATCTGAACTACAAGTATGAAACTCTGTATGTGGTAGAAATCAACAGCACTCTCAATATACGAAGATTCAACAGCATGCTGAAACAGTGAACTGTGTGAAAATACAGTGAGCCACAGATTATTCACTGTAAATATCTCACTGACATCTCCAGCACCCTAGCATCTGCATAAAACATCAGTACAAATCTGGGAATTGGCACCAAATTACTTTGACATTCAACTGTGAGTGTCAACAGATCTACCAGTTTACGGTGTCTACCAGTATAATCGATCACCCCTACTACCTTTTATATGTGCAGAATTACTGGACTTTTGTCCTCCCGTCCTCCAAATTGAGAACAGATGCAATTTCACAGGAGATTGATATCTGAATTTGGTATTGATTCAGTGCATTGTTTGCTAAAGTTCTCTTTGAGTTTATAAAAGAAAATCTGAAGATAAAAATTGGTAGAACATTTCAACAGCATGCTGAAACAGTGAAAATGATGAAAATACAGTGAGTGACAATTCTGTCACTGTAAATAGCTCACTGACATCTCCAGCAATTCATCATTTGCAAAAAAACATCAGCACAACATGATTAACTTTTCAGGAATATTTGGAACAAATGCTGGAAACACTGGGATAGACATGCCAAGATGTTCATTGCACAGAACATTTGTGAAAGTTTTATATTTTATATGTTTTTAGACAGTCTGCCTACTGTCTGTTTGCTTCTAGGTATCATTTCAGGACCAATACCAAGGATTCAGTGAATGAAGCCAAGAAACATTTTCTATTAAGCCAATGCTAGACTGCACTAGATGTGAAGAGCAGTTCTTATGATTAGGACATGGAGTACATGAACCTGAATTCAGATTCATGACAGTCTTCAGTAGTACCAACTACCAATATGTGCTGAAAGCGATCCTATAAAGCTTGAATTGTCACAGACAGTCTGCGTAAGAAGTGGCAGGTTTTAGCTATCCTTAGCAGTGCATGCTGGTGGGGGCTTAGGAGAAACAGGAAGGGGAAGTGAGCGTGTTAACAGGAAGAGCAGCGTCTGCGTGGTGCAAAGCGAGACTTGTGTGTCAGAGTTAATCATTAAATTCTTCTCACTCAATATGAACACCTCGCCCCCTCAGCCACACTAAGTAAAGCTACAGCGTCTAACAACACGGAAAAGCTTCAGCTAAGATTCAAGAATTTGCCACCAAAGCAGCTCAAAAAGATTTTGTATGCAAGCTCTTAAAGTCCTTTCCTTTCTAGTTTCAGAGAAGTGAAATTGTATGAACAATATGGAATGACAGTTGGCACAATGACTGGACTATGGTATGAGAAGCTGCTGTACTACAGGAAGTGTGATTATAAGAATGATGGAAATTAAGTATTGACATAAATAAGATGTTTATAATCAACTAAACAAGCTGCAGTTCCTGAGGGAAATTGTCTGGGACTTGCAAGTACATATAAGAATTCAACTCTTTTAAATCATATTGTAGGGTCATTTTAGATCAAACTTAAGCCAAATATATGAAATGAAATAGTCTTCAGTGATTTTACACAACTTACAAACAACACGGAGGTAGAAGAATATCAAGATAAATTACAAATGATATGTGGGTTTAAAGGGGTGCTTCAGTGCTGGGAAGATGAATGTGTATTTAAACTGGGTCATTTATGTAGTAGAAATGTTAAATTATTTTTGAATTTGGTGCCTTCTAGACTGAGAAAAGCCAGACAATTTATTTTTGGCTCATGTGGATGAAAGACAACAACTCCCAGAATGCACTTGCTTCGCTGCCCTACGAGACAACTCTGAAAGCCACTGCTCCTGGTTCACTTGCCCACCGTGGCACCGCCCCTACCGCTGTTTTCATTTTCATAATAATAAAATAATTTCGTTGAGTTAGAGAACAGACACTACAATTAAAAACTGAACGTATCTGTTCAATTTAATGTGAGTGAGCCAAGCGAGTGTCACAACACAAACGCAACAGGAGTCAGAAGAGTCATTCGAATATACTACCGGATTTCTACTGATACAAAGCTTAATGGTAAATCGCTGAAGTAACCCTTTAATGAAGGTTGCATATGGAAACCCTAAAATAGTAATGGGCGATATGAACGATATGCAATATAAACGATACAAAACTGGCCTACAATAGAGATTTTAATTCGCGATAATGCGTGTTGATGACGCAATGTACCCGCAAAATTAAGAGCCACGAGCTGCAACTGGCTGCAACGCATCATCGTATTCGTCATCTTGAGTAAACACAGCTGAAAGCGAAACGGAGGAGCTGGTGAAACATCCATTATTTGGATTTATCCGACCAGTAGCAGCAAATTATACTGTAGAGTGTGTGGGGCAACAGTTCCGGCTAAGTGAAGTAACACGACTAATCTGCTCTACCACCTCACAACATTCACTTCAGGAGGTTAACCTTATTAGTATTTTTGTATTATTTCTTATCATATACCTTGTAGAAAAGACGAGTGTCACGTTTGTTTCTATTGAGCCTGATTTCTCAAAATGGTGTGCATGTGTGTGTGCGTGCACTGGGTGCCATGACAACAGTGCGAATTCTAGTAATGCTGCCTACACGTGCTCTCGGAATTATCGTAAATACGAGTTTCCTAGGTAAAAATTGCACATGAACGCCCTCACATTTTGAAACTTGAATGCAATGATCTCGTAATCACGACTTAAGAAGTCGGAATGATCAAATTTCCGATAGCACGTGAAGGCAGCCTAAGTGCGAGCGCCGGCGGCTGCTGAAGGCTCGCACTCATCACAGGAACACACACAGAGTAACGGCTGAGCTCAGTATTTTGACTGAATGATAAGGTTTCTTTCTCACAAAACCTTATAGCATACCACCTGAACACTTTCCATATATAGCGCTTTCCTCCCTGTCATTATAGGAAGGAACGCGTGCAGAATGTTTTTTGGGGTTTTTTCCTTCTTATTCTTCTTTTGAGGTCCGAAAAAGATAGAAGGATATAGGGCATTGGAACAACAGCAGGGTGAGTAAAAGATGACTATTTTCATTTCAGGGAGAACTATCCCTATAAGCTTTGACTTTGTTAAAGTCTCTGCAGCTAGTGTACTTGAATCTTACTTATCTGCAACATTATGTTGCATAATTACAGTTTTGCACAATAAATGTTCTTAAAACTACATACGTTTCTTTCTTTCTTTCTCTTTCAAAAAAAAATAAATAAAAATACAGTAGCAGTTTGGCTTTCCTTAGGGTCTATATAACATGTTCTGAAATGGTTCTATTATAATTTATACATCACGATATATATCGTTATTGCAAGAAGCTGCAATGTATATCGCAATCTGGATTTTAGGCCATATCGCCCATCCCTACCCTAAAATCAACCTTGTTAATTGTAAGGTCTGGGCCTCAGTTAAGCTTTTCCTCTTGTGACTGGTCCTATTTGCATTACACATTCCTCTGTCCGCACACATACGCACGCACACGCACACCCCACCCCCCGAGTCAAGCGTTTCCAGGAGAAGGAGAAGAACCACACGCCTGATACGATCTCAGCCCCCTGTCTGATCCGTGAGCGCTTGCATGCTTGACTTCATTTGCATCTTTGATATACGACTTGAGCTTCAGCTTAATTCAATGTAACCTCTACTCAAATTTTCTCAAGAAACATGATTCAAGGGATGACAAACCATGTTTCACTGCTTCTGCTTTTGCCTCCCACACCGAATTAAGTTGCAGAACATTCCAAAAAAACATGAACTAGCTGAGGAAACGTCTGCACAGAGATGGCTTGAGATCTCGATGTCTGCTTTCACACCTAACCCAACACCTTTGTCAAATGGAAAATGTTGAAACCTTATTTGGACAATACAGACCGTAACATATTTTTGAACATTTGCAGCCGATAATGCCACTAAGAGCAGCAATTTGGTCACTTGAAAGGCTGTAATTAGAGATGGTGTCAAAAGAAACTCATCTGTGCTCACCTGGGCTGAGAGTTCTCCTCGAACATTCGCTCTTTGCCATCTTTGAACAGGCTTATGGTCTGTTTGGTCTTCTTGGTCAAGTTTTCCATGAAAACACGAAAGTACTCGTTGTCGCCCAGTGTTTCCATCTTGCCTTCATAGCGGGACAGGATAGTGCGGAGATGCTGGTAGGTGTCTGGCAAAAGGTCCAGGATGTACGGAGGACTGTTCTTCAAGGCCAGCTTGGGGTTCTGGCATAACCGTACCACCTGCAACACAGCAGAGAAAAATCAGACCATGTTAAATATGGCATCTTTTCAAAACACTGAGCAGCAAAAGAGAATCCAGTGAAAATGGTGGGTTGCTACAATGCCAGAAGCAACAATTAAAAGCAATGTAAATGGCTTACAACTTGAAAATTGCCCTAAAATGGCTGCAGTTTTGTACAACAGTCCACTGAAATTAATTTAAAATGCACAACTGCCACTCTAAATACAAGGAAAGAGGCAAAAGAGACGAACTGTTTAAAAGATTAGGTTGAATAATATTTTTACATGCTTTTAAAAGAAGTCTTTTGTTGTATGTTCACCAAGGTGGCATTTATTTGATCAAATAAACAGTAAAAACTAAAAACATTGTGGAAATATTATTACAATTTAAAATAACTAGTTTCCATTTTAAAATGTAATCTATTCCTGTTACTTATCCTATTAGTCTTCAGCTTCACGTGATCCTTTAGAAATCATTATATGCTGATTTGGTGCTCAAGAAAGATTTATTTTTATAATTTTCAATGTTGAAATGTTAACGCATTCTTGCAGAATAAAAGCTGCATTCATTTCTTTCCAAACTTTTGAACAGTAGTGTATACAAGATTAATATAGAATGAATCGTATTTCCTCAAACTCAAATAAAATGTTTTATACGATAATATTACACTGCAAAAACTCACATTCATGTTTAATACAATTCACTTATATCATTGTTTTAAAGCAGCTTTACAGAAAAACATATGTTTTTGTCCAGTCTGTCCATTAACAACACAGCAGCCAACAAGTACTGCAAAAATATTTTGATACAAGTTGACTATCGATCTAGAAAACAGAACTGCAAACTAACCTCATGTCCTCTGTGGGCCAACATTTTGCAAGTTTTCTCTTGCAGTATGATATGCGTGTGAGAAATAAAAATTACACTGACAAGGGCTTTAAAACCGTTAACACGCACACAACTCATCAGGTCGCAAAACAAGAACATTCCCGAGAGAAGAATTTTTGTGAACTACATACAAGGACAACTGTTTGCACATAAGACACGGTTCCGCAATCTACAGCACTACGCTGTCATCTCAATTGCCACAACATTTACAGCTGGTGACTGGGAATGACACAGAGCACACTTTGCAGCTACAGAGGTCTAATACTTGAGATCAGGGTTGGGCGGAATGACCAAAATCATCCATCACAGCTTTTTATATCATAGTATAGTATATAATGTTAGTTTTGTTAGTTTTAATGTTAGTTTTTTTTTCTCTCTCGTCGCAACTCAAAATGGGAAGACCGTTTTTTTTTGCATAATTGAGTGAATTAAAAACTTTACAAATATAATGTATCATTTTAAAAATAAGTTTCATAACCTCTAAAACTATAAAGGTATTATTATTTTCTATTTTTAGATTCATATCAAATGACTATTCCTGACATAAATGCCAGCTTTAAAAAAACATATACTAGTAATTCCAACTCAAAATTCTGATTGGATGAAATGCTTGCTTTCATAAAACAGAATATATAAGCTCACCAGCGATCATACTATTATTGTGTCAAAGTAAGTCTCTCCTGCTCACCAAGGCTGCATTTATGTGATCAAAAATACTGTTAAAACAGTAAATCTGTAAAATATTACAATAAAATATAACTTTTATATTTGAATACGTTATTGCAAAGCTGAATTTTTAGCAGCCATTACTCTAGTCTTCAGTGTCACATGATCCTTCAGAAATCATTCTGATATACTGATTTGATGCTCAAGAAACGTTAATCAACATTGAAAATGGTTCTGCAGATTTTTGCAAAAAAACATAACACATTTGTCCTGGATTCTTTGATATCTTTGACACAACAAATGCCTTTACTGTTATGATCATGCTATCATTCATTCAAGCACGATAAGAGGCAAAAATAAGAACTTAAATCTGTACTGGCACGCCGTCTGTGAATCTCCTCTGTGTGGGGACTCATGCGCACAGAACGCCACTTCAGACAGTGCGTGACTGCGTTGAGTCCTCTTTCGCGCACAATACTAAAGTATGCCAAAATGCTTTGACAAGTATCCTCATATGCACGGTCTTAAATTAGTTAAAAAGTGAGGACATAGGATGTGTCAGATCCGGATCCGCATCATGTGCTTCAGATCTTAAAGTGGCAGCAGCCTAATAAACCCACTGCTGTCTGTCATTAATGTAAATCAAAGAACAAAACACAGAAAAACTGACTGAACTTTTGTAGCTTCAATAAGGATTAATCTACATCTAATAGTGTTTTATAACTTTATTTCCTACCTGTTAGATCAAAATATACTGTCTTTAAGTAGTTTCTACAACTGTGAAATTATTACAATAAAAAAAATTTTTTAATGTTTGGTGCGATTAATTAGTAAAAACTATTTTTCATTGATTGACAGCACTAATAGTCATTCCACCCAACCCTACTGGAGGCCACAAAGCTGTTGAAATCTTCCAAGAAAAAGAAAAAAATTTATTCTAGAGAATAAATCATCATGATTAAGTGCATGCCCTCAAAGCACTTCATTAGCCAAACAACTTAATAGCTATACTGATGGTCCAATAGTCTTTGCTTTAATTCAGACATAGTTGCTCTCCACACTAAAGCCACGCATCATCACGTTCTGAACTATTGATTAAGACGCGGGTGGGAAATTTGAGGAAACGGGAAACTGCTCAAATGTCACCACCCCAGCAGTTCGAGAAGCGCCGTGCCGCAAGCGCACGTTCCGGCAATAAGAGGCTGGCGCTGCATGCAGCTGCTCCAAGGGCTTGTAGCCACTCTTATCTATTTTGTCTTCAGCACAGGACCAGCTGTGATTGGGGGGTGGGGAGAGCTGATGACATCACATGGGAGGGGGTGGGGTCACCATCCAGTCTGACTTGTGCTCCAAAGCTTTTGGCTTTCATGCACCCCCAGCCCTGACAGCCAAGAGATAAGACTGTGGCGACAGGACGTCCTGAGAATTATCAGCAAACATGCATACGTCTACGTGTTCACATGCAGACCAGCGTTCATTATGGCTTCCAGTGATAATCTGAATTAAGAAAAATAGCCCAAAAGTGCGGAGAAACATCTGCTTGGTCTCAAGCATAGGAAACGACACCAGGAAGTCAATTAAAATAAAAATAAATTAAATATTTGTGCATATAATTATGCGATCAAAAATGCATCAGTTCTATTTATCGTGTTAAATTTGTATTCATAGTATCATCATACTACGCAAAATCCTACCATCAACAATTACAAATAAAATGCTCTTCATTGGCCTGTGGTTCAATTACTAAACCCTATGAGGATAATTTGTGTTTGTAAACCAGGTGAATACACATATGTAGGGGAAATCCACATAAAAAAACACAGAACTTTACTATTGTTTATTCTTATTTGACTATGCAAAGTTTTTGCATATTAAAGGTCAAACTGGGAAGTACAACCACTGTGTTCTTGTGGGTTTGGTAAGAGGTTGAATATTTACAGGGGAATGGGAATATATAACAATGTATAATATCAAAAAGTTTAATTTGAACAATAAATAGCCAAGTCAGGATAAACTCAACAAATGTTTAAGTCTTATGAAGAAACATTTCTTTCAGAAAGGTTTGTTTGCAAGTGGAACTTCTGACCCCAAACATTCACTAAAGGTTTTATAATTTTAGACACGGCACAAGTTTACATAAAGCGGAAATGTACAATGTTACAATTGCAAAAATTAGGAGATTTGCTTATGAAGACAATGTGATGTCACATGTGCTCAAACCAAACTTACACAGTGTGAAACTGAGCAAATAGGAAGTTGCAAAGGTCTCAGTCAGAAAGCATTAACTGTTTCTCTTCTCCGTAATAATTAAATGGCTTTCCTTTGAAACATACATCTCAAAACTTACTAAATAAATGCCCTCTTTAGCATCTAAGTGGTTTCCTATATTAACAGGATAAGTTAAAAAAGAGCCTCCTGTGAAAGACGCACTGTTTCACTCATGTATCAGTGTGAGCATCACAGGAAGTGTGAGGTCAGCAACCACAACTTTTTTCCATGAACTGCAGCTTAAACTTTTGTATTGTGAGGCAGCAAATTCAACATAAGAAAACCACTCTGGCATACAGATGTTTAAAACTGTTCAACGGTTTTAAAAATTCTCTTTTCTACTATTTTACTACTAGACAAGTTGGTAAAAGATTCTTAATACAATACTCCTGTAAAATCTGAGATATGTATTTGGAAATTGAACAGTTTGTTGAACCTTTATACAAAATATAAAAACAAACATTTTGTTTTTATCATATTTGATACACCAGGCTTTTATGGCTCCATACCTGATCATAAGACTAACCAAGTAAACACAAAACCTAGCTTTTAATATAGCTAAGCCATTCTTAAGTATGATTTTGGATTATGAATTTAGGTAGCATGCTTCAGAATAGAACACAATAGTCTGTATTACACTTAACACCGACTGAAAAGTACTTAAGATAAGAAAAAGTTTATGTGACGCTTCCTGTTTATCCAACAAAAAAACAAACAAAATAAAATATAGAAACAGGAACAAGAGAAGCAAGTAGTGTTTGAGAGGACAGATCAATCCATCAACTGTCCACTATCCACGTCTACACGAAGTTAAGACAATTTAACCAACTAAATGACAAGCAACAAGACTAGGAACGTCAGATATCGGTTGCTTAACCAACTTTGTGATTTCCACGCAGTTTGTGTGGGGCATCCAGGAGGAGTCACATTTGGACAGATAGGTCCAAACCGTTCCTAGTCTTCTCGCAATATAAACAATATTCACCAATTGAGTAATACCACAAGCTATTAAGCTAGGGCAACTAGCACAGGACCCTGTACCATATTCAGAAGTCCTGCTGGCAAACTGAGGTGGACGTCTAACGCAAATGACCTACTCTCTAAAACTGGACATTCCCGTAGTATTTGGCCGACTGAATATAGTTTATTAGCCCGCAAACCGTTCAGCTAATTGCCTTAGCAGAGCTGCCCTGCCATATTGCATTAGGACTCCTCGGTGCAGGCCATCCGGCTAAGCTAACAAGAGACCGAGGCTGTTAGCAACAACGTCTCTCTCTGGTATTTTTCTTTTGTGTTTTTGCTTGATAGCCACCCACCTTATCCATGAATTTCCAGCATTTCTCCACCGTCTTTTTGTCCACGGCCCCGGGCTGGTGATGGGAGTGGTGGAGGTGATGGTGAGGCTGAAAAGCGTCCTTCATCATGCCAATAAGCCCCCCACCTTTCTTCAGATTTCCTGCCATATTCGGACTCCGGAGTGTTGGTTTCGCAGTCAAAATATAACTGGGATCGGATACCCCCCGGTGAGGACAGCGCCCGAGTCCGGTTCGGTTCGAGCGAAGGTCCGTCAAGGGGGGGAGAAGCGCTTTATCGATGCAAGACTCTCATTAAATCCCCCTTGCAGGAAACCACCGTTTCACGCTGTATTTTATACTCTCGGGTAGTGTGGCGAATCCAGTTAAAATAACGCGTAAAGAAAAATAAGTTTTGATGGATGTCTGGACGCGGAGGAACAACTGCTTTCACAACGACACCCCGTGCGTGATGTTCCCTTTTCCTGCAGCTCTCTCTCTTTCTCTATCTGTGCGCTTCTGCAGAGCGATGTGTGAGCGATTCGTGATCGAACAGTTCATTTGAGTCGGATCTTTTCAATCGGTTCACAAAACTGGTCGTACTGAAACAGTTCGAGATGTAAAATAAAAAGGTTTAATGTACATGCAATTATATTTAGGTTCTAAATGACTATGTTTTTATTAATCTATAGGCCTAATAAACACCGTCAGAATGTAAAACATGATTTTATTGGATTCCCCAATATAACACGTTTGAACAGATACACTTCAAACAGGGAAATCATTTTTCAGAATGTATTTTTAATCACCGGGGTATGAGAGACCACGTGATGACGTACCAGCGACGTGACGTGCGAAAATAGTTAAATCGGTTCTTTGAATTGACGTGTTCGAAAGATCCGATTCGTTGGAATCGTACTTCCTATCACTACTTTTGCAACGGGAAGTTCAGGCTAAGCAAGACAAGAGCCCTGGCGAGCAAGGGGAGGCGCTCGCGTTTGTTATAAACTCAGCACAGATCGTCTTTCTATAGATGAAAATGCAGTACTGGATTGCGAAAAAATATCTTATTGAAATAAAAATAATCATATTAAGAAAATAAACACCGCCTTCTACCTCCCCCTCCCGTACTTGCATGATTGCTCTTCCTGTTCCGCTTGTAAGACCTCGCCCTCTTTCATGTCTCAGTTTTTCTCCGCCTCCCTTCTTGCTCCTCATGCGAATGTACCGAATCCTACTATGGTGAAAAGCACGACTTATAAATATTAATTAGGTCACGTAACTGGAGCACTAGGAAGGTTACCAAGCAACGTAAATGTGACATAGTTAATATTGATGAGCTAATCATTGGCAGTAGACGCGCTTCTATTGTACTTTCGCCAGGTTAAAAAGATGAATTATGCAGATATTTTTTTGAGGTGAACTACTTTATTTTTATAAATTCACCGCTGTATGATGCTTGGTTCGTTGATATTCTCTCAACATTTCAGTTCATTTCAGCTTTACAAATATCCACTATTAAAAACTAAATTCAATGAAAAGTAAACACACTTGTGAAAGAGAGCTCCACGTCCTATAGTTTAAACGAAATAAGGTGATTGTTATTAAATAACCTAAGCAATTCAGAAATACCTCAAACGACTTTATTGTCCATAAAACAACAGGACGCGCTAAGCAACTACTATACACACCTCCAGGCAACCAGCCGGCGACGTGGTGCAATGTGGTTACGTAGAACAACTGTAATTGGCATTCTGGGGAGGTGATTGGATAACGTCCCTCTCTAGCCACGCCCACGCTACCAGGCGGCTCTGTCTGTATACACAATAAAGACAATGAAACTTTTCCTTTTGCTCGATAGATGCAGACCTAGAATCTCTTTACACTATGCCACCAAAGAAGAAAGGGAAAGGAAACAGCAAAAAGGAAAATTCCAAAAAGAGCACGCCAGAAAAAGGTGTTTTTGCTTTTATAAACTCAAAATAACATAGCCTAATTCTTACAATAAAGACTTAATTGGTATTTGATTGCCATGATATATTTTCTTTTTTTCCTCAGATGATGGACTTTCAGAGAAGTACCGGAGAAGTGCCTTAGACGTGGCTGTTTTAAAAGAACATCTTGGTAAGGCAAATATAATTTTTTTTAAAATAGAAAGTTCTTAAATTTGTTCTCTGTTTGCTGATGATTGCAATTAAAATTAAGAAAGTAATATGTCTAAACCTTGTCAGCACTGAGGAGCAGTGTAGCGCGTCAGGCTACAGCGGTGAGAGATGACTTGAAAAATCAAATCAGAGATTTGGAGCAGGTGCTCAGTCAGGAAAGATCAGACATGAAGGACATCACTGCAGGTCTGTGTAAAGTATATTGCTTTATTGCATGTTTATTAATATTGAACACCTTCATACTTAATAATATAGAGGCGGTTTCCCGAACAGGGTTTAATTTAAGAAAGAAGAAGGCTCTTAATCTACAATAGTTAATCATATTTAAAAAAATGACTTTCTGAAATACAGATTAACAGATTACTAACACATGGGCTATAAATCCTGTACTAAAATAAACAAGATTAATTTAAAACCAACTGTTCTGAATTTGAATTAGCACATCCAACATGGAATGAACCAAAAAAAAAAAAACTGAGAAACAAGTCAATGACAGCAGAAAAAAAGACTGCAATCAAAAAAACAACAAAACAACAAAAACAAAATTGCACACATCAGCTGTGGAATCTAAGATAAGGAATGCCTGGAAATCTATTTGTAATTAATCAAATGCAAATTAACACATCTACAAGAATAATACAAGAACTTCAGGCAAGATTGAATCATCAGCTTTATTACCTTACTGTTTTGTGAAATCTGTGGGTTGATATTACTGTAGTTAATCAATACAGATGTTGTGGAAGAATATAAAAATAAACCTAAAAATAAAAATAAAAAAAAATAATAAAGAGAGAGTTTTAAGACTGGCAGAGGACCTGCAAATAAAAATACTGACCACTTGAATTACTGATAAGAATAGGCTAATTGAGAGCCAACAACCTTTGGAAAATATATGGTGACCATGATATCCTGGAGGAAGAGTAAATTGAGGCTTAAATTAATTCAGGAGGCAGGTTTAACTTCAAATAAATGTTGTGTTTGAAAGAAGATACTTTGAAACACAACATTAATCTGAAGTTAAACCTACCTCCTGGTAGGTTTAATTTAAACCACAATTTAGTTCGAGTAGGAGTATTTCAGTCCCGGAAAGCAGATTTCTGTTAATCTGTTTTAAATGGCCATTTAAGTCTAGGACTAGGCTTATTCTCTGTCCGGGAAACCACCCTAATGTTTTATGTTGTACTGCTTTGGAAACTCGTTATTTATTTATTGCCATAACAACCTGATTGTCTGGATTTTTTCTTGGTGAGCTCATCCTCAATTATAACACCAAGAGAAAAAATAAAAACTGAGACTGAGACTTTATTTTTTTATATCTCTTATGCTCACCAAGCAGTGTTGGGAAGGCTACTTTGGAAATATAATAGGTTAAGATTACAAGTTACCCTATTTAAAATGTAATAAGTAGTGTAACTATTTCAATTATTTATGTAATGTAACTGATTACTTTTCTTTTTTTCCAGTACTGGAACACATTTTTATTAGCCTGACAAGCCAGACCCACATCAAGATGTTGGGTCTGGGAACATACTGTTGGCAGGGCTCAATCCGAGGGGCGGGATAAACGGTTGTCTTTCAAATTTCCTCTGCACACAAATAAGATAGCGCTACAAACAACCAGAGCAACGACGAAGGTGAAGCAGAGCTAGTTGATGGATTAAACTTCTGCCGTATCCAGTCGGCAAAACTCCGAACACATCTTTCTTTAAGAATGACTTCAGTGCCATTCTTTGTCCTTTTCTCAAAGAAAAACTTAAAAACTTAACTCCAAGTCTTCCAGAGTCGCGGCCAAAGCCGATTCGATAGACCGCTGTTCGCCAGTTTCTTTGTTTTCAAGTAGCACGGGGAACCACGGCAACTCTGCCGTCATTATGTTAAGCCCGCCCACCGACTCTATACATGATGTGATTGGCCTGACTACAGTTTGGTTTTTCCAGTTCATAAGCCAACGGAGAGTTGCTAGGCTATTTCTAGGCTACATTCTTATCACTTACCATGGTGGCAACTCTCAGATATGTTGTAGCCTAAATCTTTCAGTGACAATGTAAATTGATGTAATTAATGACGTGGTGCGCTGCAAGTTCAAACGAGAGAAACAATGAAAAACAACAGAATAGCATTGCTTTACAAAGCAGCTTTTAAATGGCAGGAGGCATTGCGCACATCAAAAACAGGCAAAGCAACAAATTGCCCATTATCAGAGTGTCTATTTACACCAAGTGCAAAAAGCGTGCCTTGTTGGCAAGTGCTATTTGTACTAGCTCCGCCTAACAATGCCTGGTTGGACCAACCAAGATTAAAACAAAGACGTTTCAACAAACACATTTCAACGTTTTCAATGGCGCAGTCAGTAAAGCGCAAAGCATAAGGATCTTGGTTTTGACGTGATCAACCAGGGTTCAAATCCGCCTTTTGCTGAGCTCGCTCTTCTCCCTTTTCCCATCACATCAGAAAGGCATTTACTTTCAATAAAAATTAAGAAAATGTTCAAAATATGGAAATAAAGTGCTTAACAAAATGCTTAATAATAATAAAAGCATTTATTGGGTAGGGTTAGGTGGTGTAGGGAGGGCATTTATTGTTCCATTAAGGCGGCATCCATTTAATAATTTTAATAAATCATTTACACATTATTATTGTATCCTGTTAATGTACAACAATACTGAGGTGAAAAAAGTATGTATGTCAAAATAAAGTATAAATGGCATCTAATTACACATGTTGCAAAGAGCTGCTACTTTTATATGGTGTAAATAGAATATATCACTATTTTCACTTACTTAGTAAATAGCATTTAGAGCTATTTGCACTTAGTCTAAATATCATCTATCGCTAAATTTTTATTTTCAGTTGGTGTAAAATGTATCTTGCTATTTGCACTTAGTGTAAATAGCTGCTGCCTAATATTATTCAACATAGCTTTTTACAGAAAATATTCAGATTTAACCCCTTTGTAATTATTAAAATTTTCATAAGTAACTGTAATTTAATTACATATTTTTCTCAGTAACTGATTAGTTACATTTATTTTGTAATTAAATTATGTAATCTAATTACATGTAACTAGTTACTCCCCAACACTGTCACCAAGGCAACATTTATTTGATCAGAATACAGTGAAAACAGTCAAATTGAAATAGTATTGCAATCTAAAATAACTATTTTCAACTTGAATATACATATATGATCCTTCAGAAATCATTCAATATGCTGATTTGCTGCTTACAGTTGTGCTGCTAATATTTTTGTGGAAACAGTGATAGATTTGGATTTCCAGGAGTCGTTAATGAATAGAAACGTCAGAAGTACAGCATTTATTTGTAATACAAATCTTTAGTGAAATTAAAAATGTAATTTATATAAAAATCTTACTGAATGGTAGTAACTTATGTGACTTACAGTATGTTTTTGTAAGAAGTTATATTATCATTGACTTCTAACACAATATGTATTGTATTTAACTTTGAGAACAGATCTCAACCGTCAATACAGGTCTCTGGAAACAGATCTGCAGACTAAAGTGAACAGGCTTGAAGTGAGAGTGGACTTGCTGGAGACACAGCTCGGTGAGTTCAGCCGTTAAGATATTAAAATTCTTGTGCTTATCACATAGGCAGTGTGCTTTAACCAAACAAACACATGCTAATGACAGGCCTCTGTTTGATTAGCCGAGTGTCAGGTTCAAATAAAATCGGAAAGAGAGCACCGAGAGAAGACTGAAGCAGAAAAAGATGCCATCATTTCTGACCTTCAAAGCAAACTGGACCGCATGGAGAGTGAGTGTGAGAAGATACTGCATGTAAGTCAGTCACCGCTCTATAAGTGATTAAGTGAAATATCAGAGCTGTGTCCAAATATATATTAGATGCTTGAATGGATGACATATTTTATTAGCACTACACAAAGCTTAAAATTGCTTGGTGGCATTTCAAAGTGTGCCTGAATAATCTACCTCGACTAAATGAGGTATAATTAATGCTATAGTAAAACTAATTGAACTGACGGTTAATTAAAGTGTTAACAAATCTGATTGCCATCCAAAAGGTTATCCATTTCAGCATTTAGTATTTTAGAATAGAGACCATCTGCACCTCTAAACGCTTGTGCCAGATGGCGAGACATGCCCCATTTAATAAGATACTTTTCATCTTAAATTGAGTTGTTTTTTATTAATTGGTGTCTATTGGCGTGGTGCAGGGCTGTTTGGACAGTTTGCTCTCTCACCTGGCTGAGACGCGGCTGCAGTGGGAAGAACAGAGCACAGTCATTCATCAGGATGTCAAGGACATGCTCAGTGACTTTGGGATAAACCCGCTTCACATATGAGGACATCTTCAGTTGAGCACTGTGAACAGAACAGGACCAAGACATCTGACCTTTGATATCTAAGAGATTGCATGTATATTGCACAAGCCAGGGCTTTTGATACTGGGCTCCATGGATTGATACACACACACACACACACACACACACACACACACACACACACACACACACACACACACACACACACACACACACACACACACACACACACACACACACACACATACATATTAGATATTAGTGCTGGGGAAAAATTAATCGTGATTAATTGCATCCAAAATAAGTTTGTGTTTACATAATATATGTGAGAGTACTGTGTATAATTATGTATATATAAATACACACACATGCATGTATATATTTAAGAAAAAATTTATTAAAAAAATATATTTATACCAGATAAATTATACAGTATATACATGCAAATATTTCTTAAATATATACGTTCATAATAATTATACACAGTACACACATATATATTATGTAAACATAAACTTTTATTTCGGATGCAATTAATTTTTCCCCAGCACTATATATATATATATATATACATACACACACATACACCTAAAGGATTATTAGGAACACCTGTTCAATTTCTCATTAATGCAATTATCTAATCAACCAATCACATGGCAGTTGCTTCAATGCATTTAGGGGTGTGGTCCTGGTCAAGACAATCTCCTGAACTCCAAACTGAATGTCAGAATGGGAAAGAAAGGTGATTTAAGCAATTTTGAGCGTGGCATGGTTGTTGGTGCCAGACGGGCCGGTCTGAGTATTTTACAATCTGCTCAGTTACTGGGATTTTCACGCACAACCATTTCTAGGGTTTACAAAGAATGGTGTGAAAAGGGAAAAACATCCAGTATGTGGCAGTCCTGTGGGCAAAAATGCCTTGTTGATGCTAGAGGTCAGAGGAGAATGGGCCGACTGATTCAAGCTGATAGAAGAGCAACTTTGACTGAAATAACCACTCGTTACAACCGAGGTATGCAGCAAAGCATTTGTGAAGCCACAACACACACAACCTTGAGGCGGATGGGCTACAACAGCAGAAGACCCCACCGGGTACCACTCATCTCCACTACAAATAGGAAAAAGAGGCTACAGTTTGCACAATCTCACCAAAATTGGACCGTTGAAGACTGGAAAAATGTTGCCTGGTCTGATGAGTCTCGATTTCTGTTGAGACATTCAGATGGTAGAGTCAGAATTTGGCGTAAACAGAATGAGAACATGGATCCATCATGCCTTGTTACCACTGTGCAGGCTGGTGGTGGTGGTGTAATGGTGTGGGGGATGTTTTCTTGGCACACTTTAGGCCCCTTAGTGCCAATTGGGCATCGTTTAAATGCCACGGCCTACCTGAGCATTGTTTCTGACCATGTCCATCCCTTTATGACCACCATGTACCCATTCTCTGATGGCTACTTCCAGCAGGATAATGCACCATGTCACAAAGCTCGAATCATTTCAAATTGGTTTCTTGAACATGACAATGAGTTCACTGGGATGCCCTGGATGTGCATCCCACAAATCTCCATCAACTGCAAGATGCTATCCTATCAATATGTGCCAACATTTATAAAGAATGCTTTCAGCACCTTGTTGAATCAATGCCACATAGAATTAAGGCAGTTCTGAAGGCGAAAGGGGGTCAAACACAGTATTAGTATGGTGTTCCTAATAATCCTTTAGGTGTGTGTGTGTGTGTGTGTGTGTGTGTGTATGTGTATATGTGTATATGTGTATATGTGTGTGTGTGTGTGTGTGTGTGTGTGTGTGTGTGTATATATATATATATATATATATATATATATATATATATATATATATATATATATATATATATATAATTCAGCTTTGCCATTACAGGACTAAATCAAATAAATGCAGCCTTGGTAAGCATAAGAGACTAAGTTCACATAGTTGACAGTACTGTTTACATTTTGAGTTCTGAAATAAAAATAAAAATGTTCCATACCTGGTTTTAGTGTTATTTGAGAAAGCAGTTTGTACATTGTGCTTAGACATTGTGCTTAGTGTTTGGGCCTTAATTCATGAAACAAGAAGAACGAACTTTTATAGAAACAACTCATCAGTCTATTTGCATGTATATTGACCCACTGAATTGAATGGGACAATTTATGTAGAAAAATGGCTTTACGTAAAATGTATGCATTTGTCCTGCGGCCTGCCAGTGTTTCATGAATGAAGCTCTGACTCTAATCGTTTACAGCAGACGGTGCAGTTCATTCTTTTACCAGCTGGTGTCGCTGTTGGCTTTTTTTTTTTTTTTTTGGTCACTCTTCCAAAAGTAATTTCCTTTATCGTTTACATTGAAATTAAATGAGCCTTTAAATAAGCCTTTTATGGTTTAATTTTCTCCCTATAGAATGTCTATAGGATGTGTTTACCTGTTGTTTTTTTCTTAGTATGATTTCTGGAGTAATGCTCTAATGCCCCTGACAGAAGCCAGCTGTTGATTTACATGTGAGATTCCCCAGGAGAACCGACTGTCTGGAATAAACGCTACAAACATCATCTCAATATAAAAATATTGAGTTAATGCAGTTACATATTAAATAACTGACCTTCTTATGTCATGAATTTAACATTCATGACAGACATGTGGCACTAGGCTACAATGATAATTTTGCATGTGCCAGCTTTACGACAGGCAGATGATCAATGTCTCCCTATCCGAGATCAATTCATCACAAGGTGAACAAATGAAAAGGAGACGAAAGCAAAGAAATACTTTTATTTCACTATATCTGTAATCGTGAGATGGTTGCCCTGCTTATCCAAGCACCGCTGAAAAACAAAAGGCGGCAAAATGAACATGACACTATCTACCTGTACTCACAGGAGTGTTAACAACACTTTCATTGTGGAACAAAGATGACAAATGCTGTTACTTACCTCTGATGTTTTAGAACATTAAAGAGAGTCTAATAGCTAGAAATTCAGCTGTAGGTGACAAATGGTGACCTGAAAAAGATTTGCTTTTAACAATGCTTTTGATAATAAATCATTTGTGAAACTGTGAAAAACAACAAGATAACACTATACTAAAACAGTTGCATTCAAATGCATCTGACATTAACCATCATCCTTTCCTAGGGTCATTTTGAAAAATTAAAAATCGAGAGTTCGTCGGAGTGATCCAAGACCCTATTGTGGTTGAAATTTTAAAAAGTAACAAATTATTCCATCACGGGTCAATTTGACCCCCATAGGAATGAATGGAATGCAAAATTCTAACTAAAAATGTTAATGTTTTTATGTTTATAATGTCTACATGTGTATCTGAATGAAGAGAAACTGACTTTAGGACCCAGCGGAACAGCTCATCAAATAAGTTTAATTTAAGCTATTATTAAGGTGTTGCTATAAATTTACTATTGACTTCAACTAACACAGGAGCCATTCAATGCTTTTAAAAATGTGAGACAAAGGATTGTGGAATAAAAACAAAACAAAACAAAACAGAAGGCCTAGATATCAGTTTTTCATAAAATTTTGCTTTTTATTTTTACCATAAACGCCACATTTTCTATAATGCCCTTTTATGTGTGAGACGCTGTAAAAGATGTGAAAGCATCAGTGTCAAACACATCCATCTAGCACATGCAAAACAATGGAAAAGCTTCATAGTGGCCCCTAAGGGCCCATTCACACAGTGAGCGTTTTTGCAATTAAAATGCAAGATTCAGGTCAGTGGAAATTCCTGCATCTAGAGAAGGTTTTTTTTTTGTTTTTTTGTTTTTTCAAAACTACTTTTACTTTTGAAGCGCTTCATTTAAAAAAAAACACAAAAACTTGAACTACTTTGAACTAAGTTGAAAAGCAGCGCACTAGAATGCAAAAATGCATTCTGTATAAACGGCCCATTATTACTCCGCAAGATTCTCTTCACATCTGCTTAGCTATGACAGCATTTAATCTAAAAGAGAAACCGATATTAAAGTAACATGCCGACTTTTTGGGACTTTAGCTTATTCATAGTATCCCCCAGAGTTAGACAAGTCCATACATACCATTCTCATCTCCGTGTATCCCATAACCGCTAGCCTAGCTTAGCACAAAGACTGGGGGCAAACGGCTCCAGCTAGCCTACTGCTCAATAAGTGACAAAATAACGCCAGCATTTTCCTATTTACATGTTGTGATGTGTATAGTTACATCGTGCACTAAGACCGATGGAAAATGAAAAGTTGTGATTTTCTAGACTGATATAGCTAGGGACTATACTCTCATTCCTGAAATAATCCAAGAATTTTGCTGCCGTACTATGGGTGCAGCGGCGCAATGATATTATGCAGCGCCTGACTCCCGTCAACATAACCAACGTGACAAACTGTTTGCACAGAGAGTGTGCTGGGGACTATTTCAGGCGCTGCGTAATAGCACTGCGCCTGCTGCACCCAAAGTTCCTGGATTATTATGCAGGAATGAGAGTATAGTCCCTAGCTATATCAGTCTAGAAAATTGCAACTTTTCATTTTCCATCGGTCTTAGTACATGATGTAACTATACACATCACAACATGTAAATAGGAAAATGTTGGCGTTATTTTGTCACGTTTACCTCCAGTCTTTGTGCTAAACTAGGCTAGCGGTGTGTGCGTCAGACAGAGTTATGGCACACACAGAGATGAGAATGGTATGTATGGACTTATCTAACTCTGAGGGATACAGTGAATAAGCTAAAGTCCCAAAAAGTCGGCGTGTTCCTTTAAAATAAATATTGCTATAGCGCCCCATGTGGCAACACAATGCAACAACATGCAAGACCAAGTTTGCTGATGTCATGAAGTGTAAATAAGCAGAGTCAAATTTCTTGTTGTCTGACCAAAATCAGTTACGACACCAGAAGGAATTAAAGCCAGAGATGCAATTTCATCCAGTGGAAACAGGTTAGAGCTGAATTAAGAAATAAATGGCTTGGAGAAGGGCAGTATGCTGAGAGAGATAGAGGCCTGGCCCTCGGGAATGCTTCTGGACTGATTGGGCTGTGAGCTTTTCAAGTCTCACAAATAAGTCCTGTCTTCATTCATGACATTTCGGTCTCTGAACATTCACACTCATTACTATCAAACCATCATAGCATTGGATTTGAATTCAATTTAGTGTTTGAACCCTAGAATTTTAATGGATTTCTATAATTTAGACATCTGCAGATGTTGGAGATATTTCTTCAGTTCGAAAATACTCAGGATTGAGGCAAACACAGAAGCTTCAACACACTCTCATGGCAATTTGTAACTTTTATGTTTTGTGAAATGGTGGCTAATTTGTATGAATTAGTACAGTCTCACTCATATGTCTTTGTGGAATCTTTGTGCAGTTATCTTTAGGGGTGAAGCTCACTTTTTTCTAAAAATCATATGTTTGCCTACTCAAAAATAGTAAAGTTTTCTCGTGAAATCAGGTTGGAAGCTCACAGTGGACCAGATGTTCTTAAAGGGATAGTTCATCAAAACAAATTGAGGGTGAGTAAATGATGACAGACATTTTTGGGTGAACCATCCCGTTAAAGTATTTAGAGAAATAATATTGTGTACTTAATTTTTTTTTCTTTTAAATTAACATTTAAAATGATGAACACTCACATCATGAGATTAAGACCACAGTCATATTAATAACCTAATAAAACCTGTTTTGCTTTACATGGAGTGGGTCACCTCATGGGGGCAGCCATTTTGAGGTCACACGAGTTGCCGAATTCTATTCAGTTTGTCTTGTTAACCCCCTTATTATTGGTCACTTTTGCTCATCGAATAAAATAGATTTTAATAACTTCTGCATGTGCATTTTTTGGCAATGTTTTTGCTTTTGTAAACTTAATCTGCTTGAATCAACCTTCCTGTGAAAGCAGTCAGGGTGACTTCAAGCAGTATCTGTCTCCCAAATGTTTCTGCTTGTTCGTTGACTCTTTAAACCAGCTCTTAGTATCTCTAAAGCAGATGTGCTCATGCCCCACATAGTAAATGTGTCACATCTTGAGGTTGCCCCATAGAGTTGTTTGCAAGTCTGTGTATCCAGTGAAAACCCACCTGCTCATACAGCTTTGCCATTGTTCATCAGATGCCTGAAACACAAAAACACACATGCACAGCCATTCCAACCTGTAAATGAATGGAGCTGTATTGGTGCACCTAAAAAAAACACGTTTACAGATTGAGCCAAAACATCCAAGAGACAAAAACTTTCACAGAACTGAACACAATGCCATTTATTTTCGTCAGGCACTAACACCGTATTGAAATATCATTTAGAAATGGATTCAGTTCAATATAAATGCACAGAAAAATCAACATGGGTAATAAGTCACCTCTAATGGCTCACCAAAACGTGAAGGCAATTTATTACAATTTGGCACTGCAAGTTGAGGATAACATCATGCCTAATATAAAATAATTTCATTTTGGTATCCAAATTCTGCATCAGCTGTGGTACGTTGTTAAAACTGATTGGTTGAATCCATTTTTAAAAGGTTGTTCACCAGCTGTCTCTCTTTGAAAACAAGATGAACCAAAGACATCACATGAACAAATGGATGTTTCTGGTGTCAAACAAGAAAAAAACCCAATAACTTTATGAGCTGTTATGTAGTATAAAGAAATACCTGAATATCTGATGTACAGAGGCCCACAATCTCCAATGTTTCATCACACAGATGTGTCTAGATGGAGTGACCCAGCTGATTTTATCATGTATCGATTTCATCATGTATATCAACTCAAGATATCACTTTCCTGACGTTTTAGAAAGCGAACACACTTGATATCTCCAAGAATCCTGCTAGAATGACAAAAATAAGGGTAAATGGAAATCGGTATTAATCCTAGTTAGTTTCCTAAGCATAATCTTCCACTTTTCCACAACTATGTGCAATTTTCATATCCAAAGAGTGCAACAATATGAATCCAGCTCAAAAGAATGAAAAGCAAAGTGTGTCTTTAACCAGAAAAAAATTAAATTCTTGTTTTTCTCCATTCAATAGCATCTAAAACCCTCGTACATGCACATCAAACATTCAGAAACATCCCAAAAACCTTTTTTTAATAGAATATGACTATTAATAAAAACAGATCGCAGTTGTTTTTGTGTTCAGTTCTCTTAATAGTTACTCCGCCAGGGGCCGGCATGAGAAGGTGACAGCACAAAATTAATACAAAAAGGCTGAGTGATAGTGGATTGAGTCCGCAGTCGTCCGCTGTATGCGTCTGTGTGAAAAACCAAACTAAACGGGTGTCATGAGAAGGAGATAATAGTAATATAGTGGTTTCACAACAAAAGAGGAATAATTTAAAAATAAATCAACAGCACAGTAAGACAAATATACTGCATAGTACAAAGCCCCTCTGCTGTGTCCCCCTAAAGCAGAGGGCTGTAAGGACAGTGTACAGAAACCAGACGCAGCTCCTGGGCCGAATTGAGCAGCACGGACAGCATCTCCCTTAGCTCCTTCTCTGGAGTCTATGTTCCCATAATCCCTGGGTCCAGCAAAGCCGTCGTTTAACGTCTATCCGACACAGGTAAGAGAGGTTATTCGTGTTCACTGTTGTTGGTGCCCTTCTCCCACTCTATACTCTCCTCGCTGTGGGTGGGCGAAGCTCCTGGGGGGCCGGCGGGGCGCACTCGAATGCCCTGGAAGCGCCGGCACTCCGGGCAGATGCGAATGTGACTGCACCCTCGCGCCACCAGGGCGGCCTCCTGCGCCAGTCTGTGGGAGAGGGGTTCAGGCAGGCCGGTGCCTGTGCACAGCTTGCCGTTGCTGAGGCTCGCTGCCGCCGCCCGCGCCCGCCGGTCGTCCAGGGGCAGAGGCTGCGGTCGCAGTACGCTGGCTCCGCGTCTGCGCCGTAACTGCAGGCTGTCCTGACACAGCACGATGCCCTGCAGCTCTCGTAGCATCTCCTCGCACACGGACAGCTGTGAGGCACAAACACGGAGACAGAGGGAGAGAAAGACAGAGAGAGAGAGGCCAGGGGGTCTCACTGACACGCTGCACACAGGGGGTGGTAGGCAGCACAGCCAGAGCATTGATCAAAATAACACTGGGCTATACAGGGGGTGGTGGCTGTTTATCTGGACTGATGCACCGCAGAGAAATCAGAGAAAACATCCTGAAGCGCTTGGGTGATCTCTGCGTGTGCTCATTATAATCTCAACAAGTTCACTTTTAAATGTATTGTTAGATTTGCATTATAAAAAGACATGATAAGTGAGTAGAGCTGTTGTGTTTGGGTCATTCTTTGCATACGGTGCCTTAAATGTTTAAAAATTGGGCTGAAATTGCTCCCAAGAGGTTCTATGTTTCGATGGTTATTTAAACAAAGTAATTTGAATATTGGAAACACATACATTTTTAAAAGAATTTTCATCACTTTACAACAGAGGTGTCATGTTTTTCTATGTCCTCAGGTGCTATTTGTCATCTTAATGAAATTCTGTCATGAATTAAATAATATCGCACAATATTACAAAAAGAATGTCTTGATTAAAGACTGTTAAATAAATAATCGTTTCCTTGAATTGTTCATTTATCTTCATGGTTGTTTTACGGTATTATTTTCCTCTTGCTCTCAGTAGATTTTAAAATAGTTTCAGTAGACCTTAATTACTTGAGGTGACAACATTTTCAGTGAAATACTATGCATAAACCACTCATTCCACCCTGTTAGACAAAATTAGAATTTTTAAAATATGAAACAAGTAGGCAACAGGTATCAGCCAATGCCTCCAGCACAAAATCATTGATGACGTAACCTTAATATTTCCACCCTGTTCAGTTAAGGTGTGGTCACAATAGAAATCCATTGACTAATGTCAATAGTGTGGTGTAGTGCAGAAGTCACTTTCACACCAAGCAGCTTTCTGTTGGTCAACACAGCGAATTTGCATAATCAACTTGAACCTGTTGTGAAACTGCATAGGGACATTTTTCGCCCTAACATGAAATTACAGATCACAGATCTGTTACAGATTATTATTGAAATGGCTGAATTTTGCCCATGAAAATTCACAGTGTATTTGACCACACCTTTAGACAACAGGGTAGAATTTGTAAAACAGAGGGAAAAAAACACAAATAGAGAAAGTTCACCCAAAAATTAAAGTTCTGTCATTATTTACTAACCCCCATGTCTTTACAAACCTGTATGACTTTTTTTTCTGGAACATAAAATAACATATGTGAAATGTTTTCTTGTAAATCAATGGGCAAAATGGACAAATGGTCAAAACTGTTTGGTTACCAACAATTTTCAAAATATCTTCTATGCTCCACAAAACAAAGAATGTCAAACAGGTTTGGAATGACTTGAGGGTGAGGAAATGATGACAGAACTTTCCTTTTTGAAAAAGTTGAACTTTTAATTTGACACAAACAAAACAAAATAGCTGCTTGTGATGAATTTATACAGAAATTTGATGTTACTTCCACCCAATTATGCCACGTCCCATTAGCATTCATTTCATCTTAGCTTATATATTCCAGTACTCAGCTGCTGAAGCTCAACCAGTGCTGTTTTCTGAAATATATCAACATATACATGAAGCATATCAAATATATTGTCATGAGGTTGAAAAGGCACCGCATACAAACAATGACCTTTGGTTGGAGGGGCCATCTTGGTGTTGGATCAATGTGATGTGTTGTGGATGAAGAGCTATATACAGGACAGGTAGGACGTGTTACCCTTTGGACTATGAGGCATGCCAGTGCAGGGCCCTAATTATACACTTACATGCATAAATGCACCTCACACACACAAAAACAAACACAAACACACATTACCTAATGCTAATACACAAAGCTACCCTAGGGGTAATGCAAGTATTAAGCTTATTTATCCAAAAAAAAAAAAAAAAAAAAACGGGCTAAACTGCACTGGCTCAACTAGTCACTTGATGTTGACACATAAAACACAGGTGCACAAACAAACACATACATTCCCAACCAGTTTTCAATTAGCATTTAGTTTAGTCTCGCTTGACTTATATTATGATCCACACACTTATAGACAAACACAAACATAATTTTTCTGTGAATATTTACCCACAATGCTCTATGAATATGGGCAATCAATGGATCCTTTTCACAGACTGTGTTCACAGTTATCAAAATTGCAAATCTAATAAAGTTTTTCATATTTACATTTTTTAATATACATTTATAACGTAAATTACAAAAAGTAAATTAACGTTGCTGCAAAGGCGTTTCTAATACAATGACGGCAAATTTGACATCAGCTGAAATCAATCTATCAATATTTTCCCCTCTTTTGGAAAGTCATAGAAACGCTATCAAGTATTTTTTTCTTTTGCTATTGGAGCAAATGAGAATACAAATATTATATTTGCTGTCTTGTCCCGTTCACCACTACAAAAGTTTACCCAACTACGACGATTTCTGCTTCTGAGAACTCCGGAAATGTGAAAAGGGTCCATACTACAGCAAGTCATGAAGACATAAACAAACACTGCTCATGCATTTGTACCCTCCAAAAAAAAGTCACGTCTTGGGGTTCTACTGAAACATGCCGAAGTGTTTATTTAGTAAAAATCACAGTGTTTCATTTGAAACAATGCAGTCTGACACACACAGCCATCAATATGTTTCAGGGAGGAACATAAAAGACAAAACAATAGGAACCTCATTTCATTCAAACGTTAAAAAGCTTAAAACCACGTGTTGGTTGTGACAGTGAAGACCTGTGTAGATGAGTTTGAGGTATACTCTTTGGTGTGCTGGTTGTGAGGTGCGGGATGGGGTGTGGGGGGTTCAGGAAGGGAGGCGCGAGGGCGGGGAGAAGGACAGAAAGCAGAGGCAGGTAAAATAGCCCTCTCTCACCTCTGTTCCTGGCGTATGACGCAGCATCCACACAAACTCCAGCACTGCCATGAAGATGGCCACCAGCAGACCACACACAAGCACCACGAAGATCCCACCGATGTTCTCCATGCCCAGACCTACACAGAAATACACAAAATTATAAATGTTTTATAACAGATTCAGTTTGGACCCACAATTGAGTGACAGGTGGTTCACCTTTCGCTCGATGATCCTCCTCTTTCGGACACTTGCCGCCATCCCACCATTTCCGCTTCAGGATCTCTAAGCGGTTTTCCTCCTGTAGTTTGAGTATGGCCAGGTCAAACTCATCTCTGTAGACAGAGCCTGAAATAAACAGTCATAAATATCCATCTTAGAGAAGTCAAAAGCCAGAGCTGGATGTATTATTTCTACTGTGCTGACTCCCGCCGCTCTAACGCTGTTAATTTAGCTTATCGTATCCTAAACCCTTTCATTAATCAAGTTGATTAAAACATCTGTTGGACATAAATCCTTGGTTAACATTGGTCAAAATCAATTCAGTGCAATTTATATTCAGCCAATGGTATCATTTAATTTCAGCTATCCGATTAAAGCCGGTGTGCACTGTGCAATTTTGGCTACGACTTTGTTGCCTGAGACAACAGTGACGCATTGTTGCCACATACATATTATTTTTTTCACTCAATTATGTTGTAATAACGAGATGTTGTGTCCTTTTAACAACATCTTTTCTCATAAAAATTAACATTTTCTCATAATAACGAGATGTTATGTCGTTAAAACAACATAACATCTCTTTATTTTGGCTTGGAATTTCATTTATTGGAAATATGAACTGAATTTAGAAATGCTTTTGAAATGAAAAAATATCATTTTTTTTAAATGAAGACAGTGTTTGGAGTGGAGTGCATGCAAAATAATCTGTTCCCTGAATCCACAGCCTTTGTTGTTATTGTGAGTGTACACAAATAAAAGTAGACAGTTTATAGTTTATAATTATGTCTTTAACTTATCTGTATGGCCTAAAATTACGGAGTATTGTGATTTGTTTCTGCTGTCATAAAGGAAAAAATAAATAAATAAAAATAAATAAATAAATAAATAAATAAAATCGCAGACGCCTTCATCGGCCAGAGGGTTAAAGTAAACAGCCAATTTAGTTTCATAGTTAGGCTATGTTTAAATATTAGCCTATGATATAATTTTTTTACAAACCCGATTCCAAAAAAGTTGGGATACTGTACAAATTGTGAATAAAAAGGAATGCAATAATTTACAAATCTCATGAACTTATATTTTATTCACAATAGAATATAGATAACATATCAAATGTTGAAAGTGAGACATTTTGAAATGTCATGCCAAATATTGGCTCATTTTGGATTTCATGAGAGCTACACATTCCAAAAAAGTTGGGACAGGTAGCAATAAGAGGCCGGAAAAGTTCAATGTACATATAAGGAACAGCTGGAGGACCAATCTGCAACTTATTAGGTCAATTGGCAACATGATTGGGTATAAAAAGAGCCTCTCAGAGTGGCAGTGTCTCTCAGAAGTCAAGATGGGCAGAGGATCACCAATTCCCCCAATGCTGCGGCCAAAAATAGTGGAGCAATATCAGAAAGGAGGAGTTCTCAGAGAAAAATTGCAGATTGAGTTTGAAGTTATCATCATCTACAGTGCATAATATCATCCAAAGATTCAGAGAATCTGGAACAATCTCTGTGCGTAAGGGTCAAGGCCGGAAAACCATACTGGATGCCCGTGATCTTCGGCCCTTAGACGGCACTGCATCACATACAGGAATGCTACTGTAATGGAAATCACAACATGGGCTCAGGAATACTTCCAGAAAACATTGTCGTGAACACAATCCACCGTGCCATTCGCCGTTGCCGGCTAAAACTCTATAGGTCAAAATAGAAGCCATATCTAAACATGATCCAGAAGCGCAGGCGTTTTCTCTGGGCCAAGGCTCATTTAAAATGGACTGTGACAAAGTGGAAAACTGTTCTGTGGTCAGATGAATCAAAATTTGATGTTCTTTTTGGAAAACTGGGACGCCATGTCATCAGGACTAAAGAGGACAAGGTCAACCCAAGTTGTTCTCAGCGCTCAGTTCAGAAGCCTGCATCTCTGATGGGATGGGGTTGCATGAGTGCGTGTGGCATGGGCAGCTTACACATCTGGAAAGGCACCATCAATGCTGAAAGGTATAGCCAAGTTCTAGAACAACATATACTCCCATCCAGACGTCGTCTCTTTCAGGGAAGACCTTGCATTTTCCAACATGACAATGCCAGACCACATACTGCATCAATTACAACATTATGGCTGCGTAGAAGAAGGATCCGGGTACTGAAATGGCCAGCCTGCAGTCCAGATCTTTCACCCATAGAAAACATTTGGTGCATCATAAAGAGGAAGATGCGACAAAGAAGACCTAAGACAGTTGAGCAACTAGAAGCCTGTATTAGACAAGAATGGGACAACATTCCTATTCCTAAACGTGAGCAAGTTGTCTCCTCAGTCCCCAGACGTTTGCAGACTGTTATAAAAAGAAGAGGGGATGCCACACAGTGGGAAACATGGCCTTGTCCCAACTTTTTTGAGATGTGTTGATGCCATGAAATTTAAAATCAATTTATTTTTCCCTTAAAATTATAAATTTTCTGCGTATTACAATCTATGTTGTATTCTGAATAAAATACTGAAATTCCACATCATTGCATTCTGTTTTTATTCACAATTTGTACAGTGTCCCAACTTTTTTGGAATCGGGTTTGTAATTTCATATGTTGATTATGAAAAGTGAGCAGCATGAGTAGATAGGCTACATTAAGATGCGCATGTCTGGAGACATGGAGTGGGGTCAGACATGATTTTGACCACTTCATTGAGTTTTGCTTTGTAGAAAGACTTACTTTAAAGTGAATTTCGTTTGGAATAAATTGTATTTTAGTTTTGATCAATGTTTCATCAACTAATTGCCTGTATATTTAATAAATAAGAAGCAAATCACGTCGGGAATAGATTGACGTGCGTGACGAACCCACTTGCATGTTTCCGTGGCCTTTGATTAAGGCTGAAACTATAGCGTCTTTCTGTTTTTAATACATTTCTTGAATATATGTCTTAATTACAGGCCTACAGATTATGATAGAGTTATGATATTTGTGGCTGCATTACTAGGTTAAAGTTGTGCCACGTTAAAACGACATATCTTGTTATTACGATATAATTGAGTGAAAAAAAATATGTATGTGGCAGCAATGCGTCACCGTATGAGACAGATTTCGCTAAATGTAAAAAGATTTCTTTCATTATAGGGCAAATTTGGCAATCTTGCTTGCTTATCATCGCTTATTGTCACATGCTCACTTGCGATTAATGTCTCAGACGAAGTTCTAACAGTGTCCATTTATATTAGTTGTCTATATGACATGCATAAAAAAAAAAAACTGATGTTTGGGATTTTTTGAGAGAAATTAATACTTTATTCAGCAAGGATGAATGATTTCTGAAGGATCATGTGACACTGACGACTAGAGTAATGATGCTGAAAATTCAACTTTGGCATCACAGGAATAAATTATATTCGTATAATATATTAAATGTAAAAATATTTTACAATATTACTGTTTTATTGTATTTTAAGCAAATAAATGCAGCCTTGGTGAGCATAAGACAATACTTTTTAAAACATTCACATTAAATCTTACTGAACCCAAACCTTTGAATGGTAGTGTGTATGAACAGTAAAATAATATTTATTTTAAATTTCATTAGCATTCAGTTCATGTTATGATCATACTACATCGAGTTTGCTTTGGAAAAAGATGATAAATTATTCAGGTAAAACATAAACAGTGTAAGGGATTGCTTGGGTGTGTGTGCTACCATTTCAATTTCCAATGTTAATGAGTGTAACATGATTGATCGGCCAGTCAATGCTGTCAATTGTGAACAAAGTGGTACATTGTACAGTGACATGAATAAAGTTAAAGTTTCACAGTGATCATATCATACAATCTGACTAGCAATCACCATAAAAAAAATAAAAAACTGCAGTGTACAAGACTCCACATAAACTCTAGACGTTGTTTCTCTAACAGAAACTAATTTCTTACCCAGAGGCATGCCAATGCCATAGCCCTTGGTGTCCAACAGGCCTCCAATCTGGGTGAGGTTGCAGTTTCGCTGGCGGTAGTACTCGTTCATGGTGCTCTCCAGCAGGTAGGCGTAATTAGAGTTAAGGACACGGGCGATGCCCTCCTCTGTGCTCTTCACGAACACACTGGGCTGCTTGGAATACATGAAGTTCCACATGCGCTGGTATGTCTGGTATCGGGAGTTCTAACCAAAGAACAGGAGATATTAGGGTCATTATGTGCACTCCTGCTTCCTCCTAAACCTTTGTCTGGAGTTCTGACAGCCAATCACTAGATTTTTGAGAAGGTGAGACTGACTGTGTTAACCAAGGTGGTTGATAAGCTGACAGTTTGACATGTTGATGTGACAACTGAATATGTGAAACAGCCTGTGCTTGCTGAGGGGCGGGTCAAGAAACGGCCCCTCCGATGCATCAAAATGTATGAATTAGTCTGGGCAGCCCTCTGGAGAGGGAAAGATATCGCAGGGCATTGATATTAAGACAGCAAACAGATAAATCCCAAAGTAGGGAAGAGTGCTAGCGACATGGTCAATAATCCTGCCGACAGGCCATTGATTTGTGGGTGGAGTTCTCTTCCATTCTGTCCTTGAAGATCTCACCTGGAAGAAGGTCATGGTGGACCCGCCGTGCATGGTGCCATATTCGATGGCCGTCTGGTCAGCCAGATCGTCCACCGACTCGATGGGCACCTCCATCCTCTGCACAGTGAGAAAGGCCGCCAGGTTGGCTGTGTAGGAAGAGATGATGATCAAGGTGAAGGCCCACCTGGAACGACAAACCAGTTTTAGACACAAGGAATGCAACGCAGAAGCAGCTCTGACCCAACATCAAAAGAGCTTGGCGCTACTGTGAGCTTGGAATCCGAATGAGAAGTTGAAAGGCTTTTCTGAATACTGTATGCCTGTTCTGAATACTCAAAAATAGCTTGCTTTTATTCTCTGCTGACCTCAGTGTGCTGCAGTCGGCAAGGCCTCGAAAAATGACAGTATAATAACGCAGCAGAAAAACAGAGGCCAAGTGAGAGTAGCACTTTTATCTGCTACATCCAACAGCTGACAATGAGATCAGGGTATAGAAGAATGCAATACTCTGCTGAAAAGAACATAACAACTGGGTAATGCTGGCCGACCTGGTAATTTTTATTCCAATGCCGTTTAGGCATGCAAAACCTAACTGGTTTTTGCTGGTTAAGACAGCTGAGTTTAAAGGCTCATAAAAACCAACATGAATGTATAATCAGGAGCAAAATGAGCTGTACTGGATTCAACAGGTTTTTATTTGAGGGATTTGATCATACACAAATGTATAAATGTTTAAATCATTTGTTCAGTTCCCAAGAAAAAAAATAAATAAATTCAATATTCAATAAGCATTCCTCTGCATCAAACAGAAAAGAATGGTGCTAGCAAAACCAAGTTCATCAGTTTGATTCCCAGGAAATGCAAGAACTGATAGAAATGTCTATAGCTTGATGCAATGTAATGCCTCTTTGGATAAAAAGCATCTGTACAACTAACTTGTTTATTAGAGAAGTTTTAATTTGCTGGCAATTTTTGCAGATTATTTATCCATGACCCTTGGTAGGGGTAGGGCCATTACATCTCAGACACAGAGTCTGCACCTTTCTGCCCAGGCAGATTTTACACTGCTTTTAAAGGGATAGTTCACCCAAAAATTTTAATTACGTCATAATTTACTCACCCTCAAGTTGTTGAACACAAAAGAATATGGGTTACCGTTGAATATGAGTAAACAGATGGGTAAACTTACATACTATGCAAGTCAATGGGGCCATTCAAATGTTTAGTTACCTACATTCTTCAAAATATTTCCTTTTGTGTTTAACAGAAGAAATAAATTCATATAGGTTTGGAACAACTTGAGGGTGATCCCACTATCTCTTTAAGGGAACGAGATTAGTAAAAGTTAGCCAGTAAAAGTTTGGACATATTCATCATGTTTTTTTGGGTCATAAGAAACCTTTATTCAGGTGTGTTCAAATGTCATGTTATCTTGTGTTCGGATGCCTGATGTTTGGGGGGAACACAATCGTGTGACACTTCTGGGAGGTCATTATACCAAGGCTGCATCCGAAAACTTAGGCAGCTGACTTGTTGCCTCACTGCCTTATCAGGCAATGACTTTGTACACAAGGGTACATCACAAAATGATTTAATGATCTACAGCAAAATAGAGTGAGCTTTGGTGATAACTAAGCAAATATTTAATTATTACTACAATAGTAATTTCTCGCTAGAAATGAAATCAAAAGTATAAAACGCTTATTAAAACGTAAATTTACATTTACACCCAAACTGACCACCAACCGCAACTTTCAGACACCATTTTTTTTTTTTTTTACCTCAAATGTCACAGAATGTAAAGCACAGGATTGTGGGATATCAAAGGCAGCGAAGGACACATCTATGATGCCTTCAAAAATCGATCAGATGGTATCTCAGGAGACAGGAAGTGAAGCTAACATTGGATTCGGACGTGCCTTGATGCCTTCCTACCTTGGAATGCATCCTCCGAAGGCAGCATTTTTAAGCTTTCGGATGTAGCCCACATCATTCTAATGACAGACTTTGGTTCAGGCCTTTCAGAATAACCAAATCAACATTTTAGATGCTGTGCAATGAAATTGGTCTGCAGGTTAGTCCAGGTTAGAAGTTATCCAATCAAATCCATTGTTGCAACCAAGTCAGTTTTTTTGTTGTGCAACTAGGGATTTATTCTGTAAATATGTTTCCATCATAGTTTATGCACATCTTCTTATCAGATACAAAAATGTATCCACTTCAACTGAGCGCATAAGTCTTTTTATGCACATTTTTATAATTTATGCGCATTGGCGTTTCCATCCAGCATTTTATTTATAATGCAAGATCCCAAAAAGCGCATAAAATAGGTGGATTAACATAGCTGACATAAAAAGTATGTGTAACAATATGGCAAAAAAACATGATAAAAATTCCATAAATGCATAAGGTTCATTTTGACCTCCTTTACAAAGACATCAAGAAGAACTATGACCAACAAAATAAATAAATATATGTAAATTTTTGAGGCTCATATACAGGATTAATGAGGAAAATCCAAATATTATTAAACTTCCTGACATTCCGGAGACCAGGATGCAAACACAACATATGCTGACCATTAACGCAGGTCTTTTCAGAAAAGAGCAATTGTTTATTGTGCGCTCTTACCATACTCCACTGACACAGCGAGTGGACAGGGCTCTGGGGGCGATGGTGGAGCCTTGCTGCATGAACCCCCCCACAGGAAACCAGAAACTGTTGCCCAGAGAATACTGGTTAATCAGCAGGTTACAGCGCCCCTTCAGGCAGGGGTGCGGGTTGTACCATTCGTAGGGTGTTAGCCTGTGTGCCACAAGGAGTGACAAAAAAGAAAGAATAAAAAGTAGTAAACATAAATGAGCCAAGAACAATTTTAACAGTTGGCAAAGCATGAAGTCACCAGTGCTCCCTGTTGGCCACGTAACCTGGTTTTTGTTCCCTGAAGGGGCTTTGCAAGCTTTAGCCGTGACTGACAGGACACTAATAAAAATGCACTGCACTGCAGGACGCTGCCTAGTTACTCTTAAAGCTGTGCGACAACCCCACTTTATGGTTCTGTTGAAATGCCGAACACAAGCAATGCAGAAAAGCTAACACAGGTCGTGATTCAATAAAAATGTCTAAAAATATTTATACATTATAGAGATGCAAATAAAGAAAAACACACATGCACAAAAGCTCCAACAATGAATTTATATAAAATGTCTTGACAGGTAATGTTCAGTGAATAAACACACAAAACATCCCTGTTGTCAGCAGAAAATCAGCAGGCTACTGTGAAAGAGTATAAAACGTGACATTTCTTTTTGATCCAATACAAAGCTGAAATAAAAAGTGAGTTTAAAATGAAATATCTTCAAATATACCCTTGTTAGCATTCTGATCAAACAATCAGATTTCAGGGTTAAGTTTAGGATTGTTTTATTGGACCAGCAAAGGATATTGATCCTGGAACAACAACATTCCTATGAACCAACAATTCTAACCTCCTGAAATCAGAGCGCAAAGATTAGTTCTTATAGTAGTAACATTCAGAAATCTAATCTTTGCTCTCTCGGTTTTAGTAGAAGGTTTTATTTAAAGGTTTTAGTTTAGGGATAATGTCTGGTTTGGTGTTAAAGCAAGTTCACAAAAACAAAACAAAAAAACTACTACTTGTTTCCATACTATGGTGTATTCAAGCAAGACTTAGTGAATAGACTGTTCCTGACCATTTGACTACAGAAGACTCGGAATATAGAGCATGATTCACAATTATGTTGCTTTTATGGAACTTTTGGTCCATTTTGGATGGTGATAGGCCCAGTCCCCATTCACTTTCATTGTATAGAAAAAAATCTTTAAAATGTTTCCACTAAAAAATAAAGTCATACAGGTTTTGAATGATATGAGGATGAGTAAATAATTGTTATTTATTTTTTTAGGTGCACTACGTTGTTTGAAATTTGCATGACTTTAAAAGGAGAAGTTTAGCAGAATGTCCAAGCTATTTGCGATCAGAACATACAAGCTTTTAGTAAATGATAAATTAAATTAAGTGTGTTTCTGACATAAAGCTACTGTATGAGTTGTGCATGATTCATATGAACCACTTTTATGTTGCTTTTATGGGGCTTGGCAGCCCAAATCCCCATCCATATTCATTATATGCAAGACAGCAGAGTAAAACTTCTTCAAAACGTTCCCATACAGGTTAGGCGCAACATGAGGATAAGTAATGACAGAATCTTTTCCATTTTTAACTGTGCTACCCCTTACAGGACAGTGACGGTGTTAATAAGATCCTGCAGGTGTCAGTGTGGAGCTGAATATTTACCTCGCCACCAAAAAGAGCACGCAGCTGACTGCCAGGTAGGCCAGCAACATGAAAAGCCAAACCCCAGGAGAGAACGGATCCAAAAAGGAGAAATACCCCGGTCTTCTTCCCTATAAAAACAAAGACATTGTCAAGATTCTAAAACTAAAATCACATCCAATTCCAGATCCTCATTCAATTCCAGTAAGTAAACATTCAAGAGATTTCACGTTAAAGACATTTAAAGGCTTTTACGGTTGATTGGCTTGATCCACACAAAGTGCTTGATTTTCTGTCTCCTAACCATTTTGGCACACTCGGAAGCTCCAATAACCGCTGGAACAGAACTCAGGAGCTGATTCTGTACACAATAGTCAAATCCAATTATCTCTCTTAGAGGTACTTTGACAATCGGTGGTCAGCAACAACTTAACAGTCTCTTATCAGCGAGAAACTAAGTGTGAAAGCACCAAGGCTAATCTATCTACACGGCACAGGTGTCTTTACAGATGGCGAATCTAAATAGTGCCAGCGAAGGATACACTTGCAAACAAATCATTTGGGCTGGGTTTTTTTTGTTTGCCCGAGACTACAAAAACCAGGTTTACTATAGTGCTGAAATTAGTAATTATTCCACTATCTATCCCACACCAGGCTGAATATTCATTAATGTGCCTGCAATCATCTCCATATTAGTGTAATTGAATGGCATTGCTGTTGAGCTGGACACTAAAAGCTGTAATTATAGCAATAAATAGAGGCAAGCCTGTCTATGGTAGATATACAAAAAACTGATGGGCTCTCCATGAAAAAAAAAGCTGGTTCAGGTGTAGTTTTATTCTTAGCCAGGTTGCTTTAAACTTCCTTATGGAAACTGGCATCGAGGGATGGGAATTTTGGGCCGTGCCTGGAGCCTGTATGTGCCAGACTGAGTTTGCGTGAGATCTGAGGAGATAATTGTATCGTGACTTACGGCGAGAGGGACTTGCAGATAGAACACACGGGGGGCGTACGTTAACCGTGATGTTTGGTTTCTGCAATCTGCTTCCAGCTGAAGCAACTTGCTTTGTTTACAGCCTCTCTCTAAATTCAATTTTAAGGTTTAAACAAAAGCACAATCAACACTGTGTAATGCAGAAGCCTGCTGGAAAACAAGTGAGAAAATACATTACTAGTGCGCATCAGTCTCAGAGGTGAGCTACACAGGTTATACACGCAGTTTAACAGCCATTCGAACATGTAACACCCTCAAGAGCGAATCTTCCCTTGATCATTTAACAAATGAGCACAGATAGATCCTCCCCCAGTTTGACTGAACAGCAGTGCAATAGGGCAGTTCTTGTTCGACTCTAGTGGGTCCCCATAGGCTCTGATATGTCTCTGTGGTGTTATGTAATTTCTTACTTCTGGCTTGTTGAGTTTGAGGTAAGAAATAGTTTCTCTGCGCTTGTACAAAACATTTTGTCTTTGGGAAGAGCTGCTGCTTTGGCTGTCAAAATATAACCATGCACTAGCAGCAGAAGCAGCTGCAGAAGCCTGCAGTCAACCAGCCTCTCTCAGGTTCCCAGGTTCCCTTGTATCTAGTTAACCAGGTCCTCATTAACATTTTGCACTACACAACATATTAAATTACAGAGGAGACTGCAGAGGTGTTATTACATGTGTGGTCTTACCATGTTGATCCTAAGAAATTCTGCATTTGTATTTATTACAGCTCTAGTGTTTCTGGTAACAATATTCAGCACAGAGAGTTATGAGAGATTACTTCTACTTTTTAAAGCTGTCAGTTTATTAGAACAATTAATTACGCCTTTTGGCGTTAACATAATTGATCTTGAGTTTGAATTTGTTGGGGTTTTTTTCCTTTTCCAAATGTAGGGCATTCACTTCCTGAATAATAAATAAAACCACTGCTGGCTTTTTCATTAGTGGTGTTTCATTCATCTGTGATGTTTCATACTTTAATGATAATTACATTTCACCATTCAATGACTGCAAATTGATTTTACTTTTGTTTAACACCTCATACGGGTTTGATTTTGTAATTTTGCCATTTTATGATTTGGAAAGGGTGGTAAAACAAAGAAACGCTATTCTGAACTTTAAGATCACACACATTACCATTCAAAAGTTTGGGGTCAGACATTTTTATATGAAAGAAATGAATACATTTCTTTCAGCAAAGATGCATTGGATTAATCAAACATGTCTTAAAAGACTTGTTACAAATATTTATCTTTTAAATAAATGTTCTTTTGAACTTTATATTAATGAAAAATCCTGATCATGGTATCCACAAAAATATTAAGCAGCACAAAGCTTAAAATAAGTCACACTGTGAAATATGTCACAATAAGAGAAAGTTGCAACTGTGAGATATATAAATCAAATTTTGAAATTATGAAAAGGTTATAAAGTCACATTATGAAATATAAAAGACACAATAACAAGAAATAAAGTCAGAAATTGTGTGATTATGGGCCACATTATGAGCCACTAAACAGGGAAAATTAGTGTGAGAGCACAATTCCATAAAAGCACCGCTGGGAGTGGACAGTTCTGCGCGTGATCTACTGACAACATGCAAATTAGAGAACACAGACGCAGCCGGATCATTTCCATAATGACCAACGCAATCATCTGGTTTAAGACGTGCTTTTTTGGGGCGGTAAATAATGGCACAAACACCAGTAAATTGCCGAGCGCAAACCTTAGTAAATCATCTTGCGTGATTCATTTAAATGTTCTCCTCCCATGAATTTTGCATCTGAAAGGGAAACTCCTAAAAATGCATATCCAATAAGGTCAGCCGCAAACTGTCCACACCTTTTCAGTGCTAATTTATCACTGCATGTCTTTATTAAATCCTGACAGTAGTTTTTAACGCTAAAAGAGGGTTTGCGCTGACACAAGCTGTTAGTAAATCTGGCCCTTAAAGTTGCATTGTAACATAATATTACAAATTATAAGATATAAAGTCGAAAATTGAGATATAGTCAAAGATATAAAATCAAAAGTTACACTGTAAGAAAGAAGAAAGTTGCATTGTGAGATACAAAGTTTTACTCTGAGACAGAAATAGTCTTCCATAAAATGGTGATTAAACATTCTCTCTATTGTCCCACACACCCGAGTCATAAACTCTTTACTAGTCTCCTCTGTGATTTGCTGTTTGCTTTAGTGAAGCTTCTGCTACAGACCTCCCTATGATGAGAACCAGTGATATACTGTCAGCGCATGTTTACCAGCCACTGTCAGATCTACTTGGGCTGAAAAGATTTGAAAACCTAATGTTCCATTGAATTCCGTTGAACGACGCTCTACACGGTAACATTCACAATATTTCATCATCTGTCACTATAAATGTCCAGATTTAAAAATTGTCCTGCTGTAGACTCATTTTAAGCGGAACTATGCAACCATGGCAGATTGTAAACACACAGCAAGATGCATTATTTCAAATCTGAAGTATGTCATGAAACCAAGCGAATTGCTGAGAGACAAACACTCAGTCATGAGTAAAGAGGGTTCAATGCCGTTGAGGCACAGAGGTCCTTCACAGCAGCTCACAACTTGAAAAACATGTGGCCAGTGGGGACATGGTCTTGTCACAGCTGGAATGCACCAGTGAAAAAAAAGTGTGTTGACTTCTTTACGTTCTGAGGGGCAGTGGCTCTTTTTTTTCCTTTGGCGCAGCACATGATCTTGCCCGTGCTCCCTGTATGATCTAATTAACTTGTTGCACTAATTAGTTATTTCATCCTCAACCACACCTAGTATCTCTCCCTCTCTGAGTGCACCACACAAGATGAGGAGAGAAAGATTTTCATGCATTTGTGTGTTTATTCAAACTCTTCAGGCTGCACTCCCATTTTTATACACAAACAAATTGGCACATTCCATACATTTACGTCTACCAGTGCGTCCAATTACACGCTGCGATGGAGAACCCACTGTACTTCCAAACATGTAATTAAAACAGGGCCGAAGGCCACATTTTATTCCATTTGCCATTGTTATTGATCAAGCTGAGGATTTCATTTAAAGTTTGAAATAAGCTATGGGGGTCCTTGTAGAAATCAAAGCCTGCTGGATCAATAGTAAGTGGATTAAACCTAAATAAGTGCACGCACAAGCATCCAAATATTGAGAGCCCCATGGCTGTAGGGTATCGATGAGGGAGAAGAGATTATTCTGGGCAGGAGCACCGGAACTTTAGTCGGTTCAGGAGTTGGACAATGAAACACTGGCAAATATAGTGTTGGAGGTTTCACACCTGTATATCCATGGCCAATCTTCCCTGATTTTACATTCCATCAGTAAGAGCAGAGTGTGAAGGTTGAATTTGCAGAGCAATAGCACAGCTGTACATAAAATATTGCAATTCACACAACATAATGGGAGACATATGGGAGTTCAAAAGAGGACAAATTGTTGGTCCGGGTCTTGCTGGACAGGACAGCAAATCTTTGTGATGTATCGAGAGCCACGGTATCTAGAGTAATGCCGGCATGCCACAACATAGGACGAACCACATCCAACAGGAGTTACTGTCAGTGCAAGAGGAAGCTGTCCAGGGATGGCCAGGTAACCTGGATTGTATCCAAAAAATGCAAAACCACAGCTGCCCAACTCTTTGCAGAATTAAATGCACACCTTGATTCTCCTGTTTCCGCCACAACTGTTTGTCGGGAGCTCCGCAAAGTCAATATTCAGTGTTGGCTACTATAGACAAACCTTTGATCACTCGTGCCAATGCAAAATGTCATTTTTGTTGGTGCCAACAGTGCAAATCTTGGGCTGTAGATAATGTGAAATGAGTATTGTTTCTCTGATGAGTCCACCATCATTGTCTTTCCCACATCCGTGGGAGTAATAGTGTGGAGAAGCTCCAAAGAGGCTTAACACCCAGACTGTTGCGGCCCAGAGTGAAGCACGGGGGTGGATCAGAGATGGTTTGGGCTGCAATATCATGGCATTCCCTACTGTGCTTGATGTGTGCGTCACTGCCAAGGACTACCGAACCATTCTGGAAGACCATGTGCACCTAATGGTTCAAACATTGTACCCTAAAGGTGGGGCCATGTATCAGGATGATAATGCACCAGTACGCACAGCAAGACTGAATGGTTTGGTGCACATAAAAGTGAACCTCTCCAATGGGGTATTTAAGTCAGAAAATGTTTTCCTCCAACAGCATTACATAGTGACCCCGGCTACTGTTCTGGAAGAGAAATGGCTCAAAATCCCTCTGGCCACTGTAAAGGACTTTTATCTGTTATTCACAAGACGGATTGATGCCGTATTGGCTGCAAAAAGGAGATAATAAATTGTTGTGGTCTAACACCAGATGTTTCAGATTCATTATCCAACCCCTGTATATCATATTTATAATACAGGGTATACTTTTTAGCAGAAAGAGCAAAAAAAAATAATAATATATATATATATATATATATATATATATATATATATATATATATATATATATATATATATATATATATATATATATATATATATATATATATATACACACACATATATACAATCAATCGATTGATCGATCAATCAAAATTGAATAATTTAAATGATTGACATTTTTGTTGTGATTATTAATAGAAAATTTGTATTTGTAGAAAATAAATCAAAAATATGTGTGTGTGTATATATATATATATATATATATATATATATATATATATATATATATATATATATATCTCAATTAATAATAGATGTTGTAAATATTTGCACACACACACACACACACACACACACACACACACACACACACACACACACACACACACACACACACACACACACACACACACACACACACACACACACGTATGTATGTATGTATGTATGTATGTATGTACAGTTCAACTGACATTTCAGCTCTGATTAAAGTAGGTATTAACTATAGTAGGTTAAAGGTGCACTGTGTACATTTTAGCAGCATCTAGCGGTGAAGTTGTGAATTGCAATTGCCCACCGCTCATCCCTGCTTTTTGAAGCACATGGAGAAGCTACGGTGGCCGACACAGGATAAAAATGTCATCGTCTGAGACAGCAGAGAGTAACTAGCGCTCTGTAGAGCAGTTTGTCCGTTTAGGGATACTGTAGAAACATGACGGTGCAAAATGGTGACTTCACTGTAAGGGGAGTCACAGTGTATGTAGAAATGGCTCATTCTAAGGTAATAAAACATAACAGTTCATTATGTAAGGTCTTTATACTCCACACTGAAAATATAGTTATGTATATTACTGTATACTGCATTTCTGTCAATAGATCCTCATAAATTTTACACACCGCACCTATAGTAGATGTATAAAAAATATAGTAGCAAACGTAAAATGGTTTCATATTGTCTCTGGCAAATTAATGTGAAACATCAGCAGCATTAGCATGAACTAATTAATATTCATGAGCCCAGCCTTCTTCCATGTAGTGACATCACAATCCACCTATTTTCAGCCACTCCCCCACTGTAAAAGTTATAGTGGTCCTTATTCTGGGTCAGACAAGAGCAGAAAGGGCCAGGGAGAGACAGACAGACAGAGACAGAGAGTGCTTTCCAGCCTGAGAACAGCTCTACACTGTACAACAGCCTTTTATCCTCTTTACCTTTGTGAACTCATTTAACACCCCCTTATGTCTTCTGTCACTGTTCTCTCTGTCTGACAGTCTCAGAGTCACTCGGTGTGTCTGTCTCTGCGCCTTTCTCAATCAACTTTCCCTTTTTTTCTTACTTTCTCAGCCATCTCTAGATAGTTGAAGCTTAGCGTTCAAAGGTGAAGTGCTCAATGAGCTCAATGTAGAGCACAATGTAATTTACTCAAATAGGAGATGTTCCTGGATCAACATCCTTTGTTGGTTCTGGAACAACCTTCCTATCTAGCATTTACTGCCTACACCCAGTAGAATTAAAATGGTTCCTGGAAATAACACCGAATAGCATGGTTTATTTGAACTGCAGTTCATCTTGTGTCTAAAAATCTCCTTGTTACATCTGAAAATATAATTAAGTGCTAAAAAGTGCTTGTTAGGGAGCCCCTGATAAGTGACATTTGCATGAAAAAATTGCACGAGAAATGTCTATGTTAGTACTAAAAAACTTAATTAAATTTAAATATTAATTTAATTAAACTGGTAGGAATGGCACAATGCTAACGCTCTGGCTGATACGATAAGCTTATCGTTATTTTCTTGTTTAAAATTCGGCACTACTTTAACTAAAACACTATTAAAATTGCAATCAATTTTTTAAATGCTACAGGTGAATTTAGGCATCACAACATTATGAATGTAGAGATTAGCCAAAGATCACATTTAAAAGTGTAATTAAATGATTAATATTTTCACAGATTAACTTTAACTGAGTTTTATCAACTGGAAAAGATAATCTAAATGTAAAATTTAAAAATTAAATAAATAAAACCGATATAATTCTACTTTCTCAGTTAACAGCACACCTGGAGTTATTGATTCTCCAAACTGTACTCAACCAATGAAGACGCACACAGCAGCAACTATTAGCAGCATGAGCAGAGTGGGGGGGGGCTGATGGTGTGTGTGTGTGTGTGTGTGTGTGTGTATAAATGCCCTATTGGGAAACCACATTAATGTTTGCACACGCTGCACCGAGCGGCTTCATCCGGCACTTAGCCAACAGAGAGTTCAGCATGTCACCTTGGGTTTGGGGAGGGGCTTTGATTAATGGCGCATAGGCCTTTAAAATAAAAGAGCTATTGGATTTTCAGTGTTGCTGTGTGCAAGAGCTTGGGGTGTTATTGGTGTGAATTAGATACAAGTCACAATAAGGAGAATCTGAAATTGGGAAAGAAAGCACTACATTTATCAGCTTTTCACACCACAGCACACCATCTGCTACAGCAAGGGTAACGCTCAGAGCTCTCTGCCCCAAAGTATTTCTCTATTTATTTCCCACGCGCTCCCTCTCAGGCCATTAGAGGCTGCCGGTTGTTGAGGATTGTTGATCTTTAATGCTGCAAGGTCGGGGATGGTTCGGGAGTCTCGGGCTGCAGTGGATGGAAGAGGAACTTACTATGTGTACTCGGTACATGATGCTGATTCCCAGAGTCATGTAGGGTTTGGAGAAATCAATGACCTTCTCCCTCTCCGCTGTGATGGTCAGGGCGGCCACAGCCAAGTCAGCCTTCTGAAATACATGCAAAATAATTACAGCCGTTAGGGCATTTCTTGGCACTTGGTTCTTGCTGGTTCAAGTAAGGGGGGCATCTGGCCCCTCAGACAGAGAATTTTAAACTTATTTATCAACAGTGTTGTTATTGTTAACTAAAACTATTAAAAAAATGTTAACTAAAATGAAGCTGAAATTATATATATATATAGTAGGCTTTTTTTACCTTAGGTAAAGTTTTAGGTGAAGTTATACAATTACTAAAACTGAAATTAAAATAAACTAAACAGATAGATAAATAAAAGTAAAAATAAAAAAGAAAAGAAATGACGACAAACTAAAATGAATATGAAAACTCTAAATATTAAAACAAAGTATAATATTTATAAATACTATAATAGTACATACTAAAATAACACTGATTATAATGTATAACTGTTAAATATATTTAGTATTGTGTTTAGAAATGTTATAATTATAATAGAATTATTACAGTTTTAGGCAAAAAGGTTATTTCTAAAATGCTGTGACAAAAAAAATAAAATCGTCATCATCTCCCCAGCCTCCTATCACCGAATTTCTGTCCCTTGTTGAACATGAAAGAAATCATCAAAATGTCAAATCATAATAATAATTTATATAATAAAAAAATAATATATACATTTAGGTAAAAAACCCCCAACAACAACAGTTTTTGAAACGTCAAAGCTTAATAATAGATCCAGTATAAGGACCTGTCAGGTCTGGAGCCCCTCAAAAGAGCATGACAACCCTGTAGTCCATCCTAATTAAGCTGAATAACCAGCAACAAACCACCTTAAGCTGCCATGACCTGCCTTTATACAGCTGGAAACAACTGCCTGCAGTCCAAATACTTGTATTTTGGGGAATACTGAAGGGCAAGGCCGAGTTGTGTGTGTGCGATGGAACATGAACACAGAATCGGGTAGACTGTCATGACAAATCACTTGACACAGCATCCAGTGCTGCTGGGCATGATGCTGTGGCTGGATCCCACTAATCAAACAACACAGAAAAGTGCATCTGCAAGGAATTTTACGGTCCCGCGGGACACACTCTTACCCTCCACTGCTCTTTGTCCTCTCCAGGAGGAGGAATGATGGGATATTGGAGCTCTGCTTTAAATGAGAGAGAATCTCTGGAGAACAGATACCAGGTTATAATGTGATGTTTTAGCCTCAAGCCTGAAACCTTGAAAGTGACAGGAGAGGCTTGTTAACCCCGAAAGCCGAATTAGGAATTTTAGACACGTTTCAAGCGTGAGATTTATCAGCCATTTGCGCAATGGCGATTGGATCAGTTGCTCGTGCAGATCTTTCAGCACATAATGAGAGAGTGGATTAGCAGAGGAAGGCTGTGGGGAAAAAAAACAAAAACAGTGACAACTGTCCAGTGTTATTTTAGTATCATTGAGCAACTAGCTGAAAAAAAAAAAAAAAAAAGTTTTTATTTAATTTCAGGTAACAAAAGTTTTTTTTAAAAATGGTTTTAGCCTCAGTTCACTACAATAACCCTGCAGCAGTCTACTTCCTCTCACCTGATTATAAAGCTAGTTATGTCGTTACCTCATCATGTACTTCACATTCACCGTAGCAAAAGCGACTGTGGCGTAGGGAAGAGCAACTCTCGCACGTTCCCTGAAGATTCCCTCCACAATAACAGCTTGCAGATGCACTAATCTTCAAGTGCTCTCCATAGTTCAGCTGTGGCCCACAGCTCTTCTTGAACTCGTGCACACTTCACTTCACACAACAAAACATCACGTTGACACACAAACAAGGAAATTACGCAGTCCCCACTGAACAGAGATCCCTCAAACAGATGTCGTTCGTAACAGAAACAAGGACAATAACTGCCGCTCAAATATTTGACATCTCGTTACGTATTAATATTGATGACTGGTCTGCACAGAGAGGGAAATTATGAGACGGAGACTCTAAATAATAAATAATGCAGTATGATATTCTTCCTGAGTTCCATCCTCCCCTTCAGCTTTGACTCAATCAAAAAGTGATGCCCCCCAAAAATGAGAGAAGGCGGCAATGTCAACTCTATCACTACTGAATAATACATTGACTTAAGTTCCCAATGTGCCATTTCAAATTCCCTCTGAGGTGTATTCTTCATCTGACGCGATAGAAAACCCTGACAGCTCGGCTCCTTCGCTACCTTTGTGTACTACTGCACTGCTTTTAGTTTTACAAGAGTTTCCACAACATTATAAAGCATGACCAACATGGCCCCTTTGGGACTGAGTCCAAATTTCAACCAGAAAGTGAGCTGCTTTTGTGCAAAATCCCATCCTCCATCAAAATGTTAACCACAAGGAAGGACCACCAAATGATTATTTATTAGCGGAGTTATTAGTTTTTCTGTTTAGAAATAAACAACCATCAAAATACATCAATCAAACAAAACTTTACATTTTATAATCACTACGTATATCTTAAGCTACATATGGTAAACTTAAACATTTTACTTACAGTTAGCAAGAAAACAGCTGGCTAAACTAGCATACTAAATATATGTTACTTCATATAAATGAAGTATTAGATGTATCATATTACTCATAATATTCATATTATTATCATGTTTACATAGGACTCTTTGAATCCAATAATGATATTTAGTTGTAAAAGGGTATATGGTAATAATTATTCTGCATTAAATCCAACATAATAACTGTCAAATATATTCACAGATCTACTTTATTTATGATGTAGTTTTGGTTTTCATACCATTTACATATGTTAACATTTTAAAATAAAACTAAAGATTCACCATGTTTTTGCTTAGACCGTGAAATTACAGTATTTATATAGACGTGTCAGGAGAGTATTTATATTGTACACTGATTTAAAATGTTCAAAAATACACTAGAGTTAGATGATTTTACTTTTATTTATTTATTTGTTTATTGTTTATTTTTAAATCCAGGTTCTTATATAGTGCTTGTTTTATACCTTTTAAAAATTAATTATTTGAAATTAATTGAGTCACTTGCATACAGTTAATTTAATTTCATAAGGAAAAAATATTTTTAATATCACACATAAAAACCATGATACTTGTACTACATTCAAGGAAAATAGTTGTTGTCTTTGATCATTCATTAGCAAACAGTGGTGGATGAAAGACACAAATCAAGTACTTGAGTAAAAGTACACTTTTAATGCTAAAATATACTATATAATATATGTGTATAATATACACTTAAATATACTAAAATATCAGTTTAAGTTACTGATAATCCAAGTGTGCAAACAAGTGAAATAATATACCATATAGTATTTTAAACTTTAGCTAAATATGTGACTATAAATACAATACAATGTACAGACGTCACATCGGAGCAAAAATCTCTTAACATTTTAAGATGAACATTATGGTTTGTATACCTGCTTTCCCTTTTTGAATGATGAATATAGACAAATATAAATACACTGCAAAAAAAAAAAAAAAAAAAAAAATGCATTACTTATTTAGTATTTTTGCCTAATTTCCAGTCCAAATATATCTAAAATTATTAAATCAAGATGCTTTAACTAGAGAAGTAAAATTACATAAGATATTTTTCTTGTTTTCTGAAAATAAAATCAAAATGAAGTGAGTTTGTGCTTAAACCAAGCTAAAATATCTGCCAATGGTGTAAGAAAAATAATAAGAAGAAACAAGATTATTTTTCTTACCCCACTGGCAGATAATTTTGCTTGTTTTAAACACAAATTCACTTCATTTTGATTTTATTCTTGTATCCAGAAAATAAGAAAAATATCTTATGTTATTTTACTTGTCTAGTAAAAGTATCTTAATTTAAGATATTTGGACTTGAAACAAGACAAAAATGCTAAATAATTAATGGATATTTTTGCAGTGTAGACAGTTATCGCCTTTACACGCAGGCGCTTACTAGCTGACAGTTGGCTCTTTTGGTGTATTCCAGCACAGATTTTTCCACCGACACAGGCGACAACACAGTCGGCTTTCATCAGAGCTAGTTCTCTGGCATCGATTTGGTGTGTCCCTAAGGTTGAAAACAGCTTACTGACAGTTTCTGACATTTTCAGTGTGTGAGAACACCAGAGCATGAGCTCTTGAAGCTCCACCCTCGTCTGGAAAGGGGGCCGGGAACACCAACTCATTTGCATTTAAAGGGACACACACAAAAACAGTGTGTTTTTGCTCACCCCCCAAAAGTGGCAATTTTACCATGCTTTTAAAAAATGATCTGTGGGGTATTTTGAGCTGAAACTTCACATACACACTCTGGGGACATCAGAGACTTATTTTACATCTTGTATAAAGGGGCATAATAGATGCCCTTTAAAGCTCTGATGATATCATGTTTCTTGGCTCATTTGGACCGGTTCACAGCTGCACAGACCGAGAACAGCTGCAATCGGATCAGTCTGATTCACAAATGAATAGTTCAGTTTGTTTTGTGAACCAGTTCATCAGATTCATTGGAAAGGATCAACACATTCATGAATCGGACATCGCTCTTGTGTCTCAGAAGGAGTGGAGATTTCTTCAGTTGGAAATAACGAGGAACTATATGTTTTTATGGAATATAGTGGAGTAAAAATACAAGTTTCCCAAAATAAATTAATTGAAAAATGTACTTAAGTACAGTAAAGAAGTAAAAAAAAACTTTTATTTTTTTGTCCACCACTGAAATCTACACCCATGTTTTTAAGTAATAAATAACAGGCTAAAGCATTACAAAAAAGAGAACCAAG